>JAGKTI010025718.1:0-13869 GCA_018397915.1 Birgus latro
TAATGACTCATCCAGTGGGAAGTGGAAGGCATACACTGTCACCCCGGAAAAGCATCCACTCATTATTTCCCACAAACTTGTAAAGAATATAAGATATGAGGTAAAGTGTAGATAATGATTTCAGTTTTGTTTCTGCCGACTTACATTTAAGGCATAGACATCAATAAGTATATCTGACTCATCACTAGTAACAAAAAATGAATATGAAAATAACGTATTCATTTCAGCAAACAGAGGTCTTATGTACCATTCCCCTTATATTTATATGTATATATGCCCTCACTGTATGCCCGTTATGTATATGCCCCCACTCACAGTATGCCCCCCTCCCCCCCTCTCTCCTAGAACTGCAGACGTAAGCAGCGTTCCCAGCCAACCAATGCCATATGTCCGAGCAGTCGAGGGCTAACATCCTAAGAGGCTACACCTTATCTCTGTGCTCCACAATTAAAGGCCGTAAATAGCTACTCCAGGACTTTCCCTCAACCATCAAGAGAGGGGTGTTACACTTATGTCAATAAGGAATACTAGTATGGATGAAACATATATATATAAGGGTGGGGCTGAAATACCTTTCGAATTTCACAGGTTAATGAAAAAAGGCATCAAAGCTGTTACTCCATATACTATTTCGCCATCTGAAAGCACATCTGTTACAATATATTATGACATTTTCGAGCAAGATTTAAAAACAGGTGTTCGCTTAGGTCGTCTTGAAAATTGCCGTTCAAATGATGCCCATCCTTCCTTACGCAAGCCTGAAGCCTCTCCCTGAAGTTCTCCATCGCCCTCCTGGCCATCTCAGGTGGTATTGCTTCAGTTTCTTGCCGTATAGCAGCCCTCCTCAGTTGTCTGATGTTTATTCTTGTAGGCCTGAGATTTGAGGTGCCCCCAGAAGAAAAAGTCACAAGTGGCATGATCGGGTGAACGAGCTGGCCATGGGATATCGCCTCTCAGGGAGATTAGGCGACCTGGGAACATTTCTCTTGCGACCTCCATGGAACATGAAGCTGTATGGGCGGCAACACCATCCTGCTGGAACCACAGAGCCCGATTTCCTATCTGGTTGAGCCTCAGGCCCGAGACAAATAATGCAGCATGTGGATACAAGCATTGGAATTTCTTGACTGCTTTTGCTGGTCTTCAAGAAAGTAATGGCCTATTACCCCAAACTTCGCAATAGCTCACCAAACGGTAACACGTTCACTGTGGAGAGGTCGCTTATGAAGTTGTCGAGGATTGTTTTCCGCCCAGTACCTAAAATTCTGCTTCTTGACATAGCCAGACAAATGGAAGTGAGCTTCATCACTTGTGAGGAGAACGGCATTTGCTGGAACGTTTTGAAGGATGGCTTGACAAGATTCTGTGCGGTTTCCCCAGTCGCCTTCATTGAGCTTCTGCACAGTCATCATTTTGTAGGGATGGAATTGAAGATCTTGGTGCAGAACTCTCCTCACTGTCCGAGATGACATTTCCAAAGCGAGAGTGTGCTTGCGAGCTGAACGCAGTGGAGCTTGTTGACCAGCCTGTCTTCCCTCTTGGATTCTGTTGCGTCCGAACGTTGTGAGGCCTGCCAGGAGGTTTAGTTTTGAAAGCTGAACCTGTAGCACGAAAATTTTGCACCCACAAGGAAATGGTTTTCCTGTCAGGAGATTTAGCATTTCGATTTAAGGTAAAATGCGATCGATATGATCTCCGCGTTGAAATGACAGATTCGCCGTTTTTGAAAAACGTCTTAATGACCAACGTACAATACTCACCTCCCCACTCCATGACGACAACCGAAACTGTATCACATGTGCTACTCATCAGCGCAAACCCCGCCCATTTTCGCCACTAGCGCTGGAGCAACGGCGGTGGCAAAATCGGGAGGTATTTCAGCCCCACCCTAAGTGCGTCTCGGTATATATAGAAAAAAAAAAAATGGTCAGATTTCTTGGCTAAGTCTCGTGTGCGTTCCACTTGATGGAGGAACAACGTGTGTAAATTTTCTCCGGGATTGGGCTTCATTTAGGGGTCGTGCAATGAAACTGAATTTCGGCTCTAATAATATTCCTCCTCCTGTGTAACGAGGAGTTGATGTCCAGACGTTGCAAAACAGTCTTCCTCGTACTGGTGAAGAATTCCGTGAGGCTGTTCCTCACGACATCCTCTATTGCCTATTATTTTCTTCCTGACACATTCGGAGAGCCACTCACTCTTCCTACGTCAGTCTTTCCTACCTCCTCTCCTGCCTCTCACCCACTCTCTTCATTCTCTCCTCTCCACACTTACCCTTCTCATTCCCAGGGATTTTCACCTCCCAGCCTCAACCATGTAGCTTCTCTTTGCCCGCCTCCCCTTCTACCCCTGTCACCATCAATTTCCCTCGGCATTCTCCCTCTCACTTCCTGTCCTACACTCTCCTTAACATTTTTCTCCACCCCATTCCCCTTCCTCTGTTATCTCCTCCCACCCCTATACTTCCTAAGTTCCCTTCCCTGCATTACCTCTCCTACCTTTGACCTTTATCTCTTCATTCAGTCTTCCCTTACCTCTACTCGTTTATTACATAGGAAAAAAAGGTTTTGTGACAGATTCGATGGAAAGCCTTTGAGATATCAAGATCAATAGCAGAAGCTTGAAAAGAAGGAAGACCAGGAGTCTGAAAGGAAGATAAGATTGCCCAGTGGAGCGTCCCTGACAGATCTCATACTGGCGATCGGAAAAATTTGATACGAATAGTCCTTTACATATTTTTAAAAAGAATTGATTCAAACCTTCACAAATACAGGATATTAAACAACTGGACGATATTTAGAGGGCTGGGAATGGTCACCATTTTTCAGGACAGGTTGAATGACAGCAGAGTTCCAGCAAGAAGGAAAGGTACAAGTCAACAAACAAAGGCAAAAAATTTACCCAGGCAGGATGTAAGCACAGAAGCACAGTTCTTGAGGACAACAAGAGGCACTCCATCAGGCCCATATGCCATATTAGTATTGAGGCCAGTGGGAGGAGAAAGTTTGGGTGAAGAGTTCTACCTTCACAGTACAAGACGCGGCCACGGAGTCATCAGAGCAGGAAAGAGGAGGGAAAGAGGATAAAGTAACGTTGTTAGAAAGGTTTTTGGAAAGGTGCCAGAAGGAGCAGGAAGAATTCGAGTCAGAGGGTCCGGAACATCTGGTATGAACGAAATTATTCTTACCAGTGTGACTTAGCATGATTCCTGGCAAGCATAAAAGAGATGAGATTCATGGTTGGGTTGGTACTGATACATTTAGTAGGCGTCCTCCTAGTTGTTGACAGGATTAAAACAACAAGCGTGATTAAACCGATTTTTTTTTGCCATTAATCAGAGGATAAGAGGAAGGAATGTAACCATATACTTCTATGGCCTAGCGAATAGCCTCCGTAATGCACAAGGCAACTCAGACGGCTCTCGGCCACGGAAGCAGTAATCATTCCAGGGGAAAATAAAATGAGTATAAAAGAAGTATCTGCAGCTCCAAGTGCCACAGATTCCGCTTCCTGGGAGGGTCCGTGGGCCTTACTGGAAAGATGGAACACAACAGGGTGATAAAACTGCGATCGGAGGAGCACAATGGAGAGGAAAGATGAACCAAGTGATCAGAGAAGCTAATTGTTAGGAAAAGGTTAAGCATGTTAAAACTCTCACTAAAACAGTCAGCGATACTGGCAGGGTGCTTTCACACCATATGGATCCGTTAATGGAGAGGAGAACCAAAGGTAGTGGTGATCAGTGGAATCACCTACAAAGGAGGTTCCACGAAAATCAGAAGCTGATAGAATGTGTTCCACCTTACAAATAAGACAGCCAATGAACTTTTCAGAATCGGTACAATTAGGAGACAGGTATACAGCACATATATACAGTATTAATCAGAGGATGACAGGATACTTGAAGCCGGAATATAGAGAGTTCAAGGGATTCAAGTTCAGGAACACGAGAGCATGATACGTTGTTGCATACTTAAACACAACAATAACATTTGACTTTGAAATGAGTACAGAGAAAGTAGGAGGATGCACAGACGGCTGAGGTGAATGAGGAAGAGAAGTTATGGTCTGTAGGAGAAGAGATCGTATTCAACAGAGAGTATTTGTGGAAACGCCACGAATAATACAGAAGTGAATAGCGAGAGTCAGACAATGGTTCCATGCTTCTTGGTAGGTCATCACCAGGAGAAGGGCAGTGCTGGAAGCGTCTATGGCCCCCCCAACCCCCGAGACACTAAGGCTGGGTGTTGTGTTGCCATTTCTGAAATATTTTGAGACAGGAAGTTTGGTGTATGGTGTGTGATGTGCATATAGTTTGGTGTAAAAAGGTGGAGGAAAATGTATAGGAGAGTGTGCTGGCCTACTCCCCATGTTGCTGAACAATAACAATAATAAAAAAAAAAATAAGCAAAGGTGGATAGTCAGAAGCTGCTCCAGAGGGATCGTGTAACAGGAGCAACTCTCCCTGACACCAGCTTTCCATTCACACCGGGAGAATTGCCTTGCCTGTCTGGTGTTACAGTCACGAGACGATTAACTAACAGACCTTGGGTATTTTCACAGAACTGATAATTTACAGCGGTAACAAAAGCGGGTTAGATTTACCTAGTGGATTTGTGTTGTGCTTAACCCAGGCATTTTTTTTACGTTCGTTCTTCCCGTCAATATCGTAATTAAGACATTCTGACCACCACATCCAGGCGCAGTTAGTGTGGCAGATCAGTTTTTTCTGAGTACACTTGCTGTTATCAGACAAATAGCTTGGCTTTGTCCTTCTTTGAACCCTGACTTGCGCAACTTTCATTGGTAGGAATCTATCTATCTATTGCCAGACGCCTCGTTCCCTTAAAGGATGGCCACAGACAAATCGCCTCCATGTCGCCCTGTTCCCTCCTCATTTCACTCCCCCTCCCCCAGCTCGCACCCCCCTCTCTCATATACCTCTCCACTCCATCGCTCCATCTCATCCTCGGCCTCTCCCTCCCTCTCTCTGCCTCCGCTTCACTCACATTCTCTCCTCGTTAGTCTCTCGTTCTTCATCCTCTCCATACGGCCAAAATACCGCAGTGTATTTCTCCTAACCCGTTCTATCACATTCAAATCCACACCACACCGCTCCTTCATTTCCTCATTTGTCAGTCTGTCTCTCCATGTAACTCCACATGCACTGGTAAGAATGCAAGGGTAAACGCTTATGTAAAATGCACAGAAGCTACAGTGGAGTTCTGATGAAGGGGAATCGTACAAGAAGGTAGAGGTATTGGGGGGGCTTCAGTGCATATGAACACAAAACAGGGGAGAAGATACTGCGCCATCGACAGCACATTCAGAATAAAACGCAGAGATTTCAAGGCTAGATTTTTAGAGCGAGACGAGACAGTTGCGCGTATTCTGTTTACTTTAGTGTATTTGCTAACTAGACAGAGGGTGAGACATACACGAAGAGACATTCTGCCGGAGAATAATACGGCTGTGTCTTGTGCTCTGCGAGGGACGTGTGTTTTCTTGTTAAAAGGTGTCGTTGCGGGTTTATCCAGAGTGTGTCGAGTGATCACATACCGTAATAGCTGCTTCCCATCCCGACACGTACTGATATATGCTGTCCTCTCAGGTTCGTATTTCACTAGTTTCCCAGACCGCTGGTTGTTCAAATGGGTCTCATATTGTTGGATCTCGACTCAGTTTCCAGCAGTTTAAGATAATGATGATTGAGGAACCAATGTTTTTTTTTTTTAATCTACATAAATGCTAGACATACTGGGAGCCGATGACGTTCACCAGTGCATGAAGGAAGTGTGAAAATGATCCTATATACCTTCTGCCAGTGCCACAACCTTACCGTGAAGACTGTGCGATACTGCTCTCCATTACCGTAGATGGACACAGGCCACCGGGGGGCAGGAGTCAGCAGTGTCTCAGCCCTCACCTGAAGATGTCAGTACAAGAAAGCGCTTGGGATATTGCGTGTTTTCTTATCCTTGTGAATATCGGCATATTGATAGAGAGAGAGAGAGAGAGAGAGAGAGAGAGAGAGAGAGAGAGAGAGAGAGAGAGAGAGAGAGAGAGAGAGAGAGAGAGAGAGACACACACACACACACAGAGAGAGAGAGAGATGTTGCCTGCGAGTCCTATGTTCAATTTTTTTTAAGTAGTCGAAGTAATATATTACATATTACTGTTGGAAGACACAGTAACAGCGGGAAGGGGCTTCAAGCAGAGGCGGGTGCAGGAGTAATCAGGCTGTCACAGTGGCAGGCAATTAGACATTCAGTGGAACATGCCGGAGCAGGCAGGCACGAATGGGCAGATATAGGCAGGCTGGGAGATTCACGAAGGGCCATGAGCAGCGGGTCAGGTAGGCTGGTTAACTCGGCAGGTAGGAAGAGCAGAAAAATATTTAGGCAGGCAAACTGGGATGGAAGCAGAAATCGGGGTCGGTGCAGGCAAGCAAGTCTTTAGGCGAGAGTCGGAGGCTGGGAAGGAGGATTAGAAGGTTGAGAGGGCAGGATGATGGAGGCATGAATGAAGGCAGCAAAATATGACAAGAAAACTCATTGCTTAAGTAAGGAGCACGGAGGATGAGGCAGGGAAGTAACAAAGCGCATCTTTATCTCTCTTCTATCGCTACTTCAATGGTCACTGTTCCTCTGAACTGTCTGCCTGCATCCCTCCACCTCTACGACGGGCACGTAGTACCCGTCTAGCAACAAACTCTCATCCCTTTTCTGTCCAACTCTCTAATGCAAGAGTTAACCGTTACTCCCAGTCCTTCATTTATGCAACTGGTCAACTCTGGAACTGTCTTCCTCTGTCTGTATTTCCTACTTCCTATGATCTCCAGTCTTTCAAACGCAGTGAGTCCAGGCATCTCGAATTGAACGGATCTTGAATTTGGCTCTCTTTTGTATTGTTTTTGCCTTTTCTTGGAAGGAACAGTATGCAGGCCCGTGGCCTTTGGTTCCTTCTTCCATGCATAAAAAAAAAAAGGTAAATTGGTAAGGGAATAAAGTCAGGGGGCAAATGTAGGGAGCCAGCGATGGATGAAGGGTGGGGGCATAGCTAGGAAGTCAGGCACAGATGAAGGGAGGCAGGAGCAAAGATTACGTGACTGGGAAATATGTACAGGGAGGTAGTGCGTGCGTGGAGTGCACCAGGACAGAGAGTTAAGGCAGTATGGGAAGCTGGGTATACGGAACAAGTCACAGGTAAACCAGACGGGGTGAATGAAATGAAGGCAGGAAAGGCAGATGCAAAGTGAGACATTACAGGTGGGGTGTCAGAGGTAGGAACAGCGGCAGGTTTTGGAACAGGGAGCCAAGAGGAAGGCTCTGTTGCAATTAACCCTTACGAATCATAGCATGCCTTTAAAATGTACATGTATACGAGTTGGAATTAAATTACGAGTATGACATAAAATCTGCATATCAAGACACACTCAAACAGAAGTCAGAGTATTTCAAATTTTTGCCCCAAAGTTCTCATTCTTCGTTTTGATCCTGCCAACTTCATTATTATTATTATTTTTTTTTTTATAATGACCAAGCTGATGACGAATTAGGGAGGTATTAAGAAACCTTGACGTGATCCCGCGCTGAGACAGATGTTAGCCATGAAAAATGTTTATTCGGGTGACAGGTGGTAACAGGAAGGGTTAGGATGACGTTATGATGATACGAAGGCCCGAGAGAAATATGATAAGTGGAAAGTTTAGGCTGCTGGTTAGAGAACGCTTTAAACGAGAAACAATGCACTTTCGGGAGGTACTATGCTTGGGATGAGATAAGAGTAAGCTTAACAAGAACTAGAAAGCTTTGAGGAGCATCTAGAAAGCTCAGCAGAGGTCAAAGCAGGACATTCCCAGTAGATGGTGATTTGTGAGATCAAAGTATGCTTTGGAAAGACTTTAGTGAGCTTAAGGATATATGGCACAGGCCCTGGGCGGAGTAATTGCCTCTCATTATTCAAAGGTGCGTTAGCCTTTGTTGCCGCCACTGATCGATGCTGAGCCCTTTGTACTGAGCAACACTTCTCTCTCTCTCTCTCCCCACCGCTTCACTTCCAACACTGATATAAACGGATGATTTAATGGCTTCTGGCAGTGTGCGGGATAATCCTGTCTGTGAGATGTGGGGTGTGTGGGAGGGGTGGGTTTTGTGAAAGGAAAGTCGTCTGCTGTAAACTTACCCCGCTGAGCTGCCCCCGCGGACGAATAATTAAACTTGGTATTGATGAGAAAAGTTACCCAGTTCCTGCCGGCCAGCCCTTCATCACACACCTTAGGCCGCCGTGGGACAGGGGTGCGTGGAAGTAACTTGATGTGGGAGGAGGAAATAGGAAATGAATGGGGTTATGAGGCAAATCAAGGGGGTGGTGAGGAAGATACTGTATACATCCTGAAAAGGAATATCAGGGCTTGAATAAATTTCGGCAACAACAAGTACCATCTTCAAAGCTAACACTAAAACAGAATGAACGAAGACGAACTTTTATATTTAAAGTACTGTTAGAAGCCAGTAATCATACAACCCCTGCAAACACTCGTTACAAAATTCCTACATCAAAATAAAGCCGTGTCGAAACGAATTTACCTTTACTGATTTTTATTTTTTAAATCTTATGGCCTGGTAATTATGACAGCTTTGTTTATTATCCACAGATTTTACTTGTCAGGTTCTAGCAAGCCATGTTTATTTTTTGCACTATTTTTGCCTCTCACTGGGGATCCCATGACTGAGCTTATGTGGCGTGGCGTGGGATGGAGCGGTACGATAATGGGGGTCTGACGAACAGGACACTCGCAGCAGCACCCTTCCCCAGCCACACACACACACACACACAGAGCCAGCGTTCCTTCATACCAGCTGTACCATCAGGGGTTTTCTCTGTACTCAGCGTGTGGCGTAGTGAGGTCCTGATATCCTTGCCATCATAATAACATATAAATAGGAGTAAACACTATCATGTTTACCTCCATCACTCAACAGTAACTACAACCACGTAAACCACAAGCCAACAGGAAGTAATAACCGCACCCGGAACTTACCGCGACATGAATAACAAACACATCACCACCACATCCCACACCACACAACCACAACCAACACACGACCATAATACCAAGCACACCATGACCGCATCCCACACCACACAACCACAACCACCACACGACCATCACCCCCATAGCCACCCCCCCAGCACTCCCTCCAGGTGAACTTCCCCTTCAGTAATTAAGCATTCCCTGGGTAATTTCACTCAAAAGTTGGTTGGCTTTTTTGATGCGTGAAGCGGGGATGAGGGGACTGACGTGGTGAGGGGAGGGGAAAAGTTGAGAGCAAAATGTAAGGGAAAATAGGGAGGAGTGAGGGGAATAAGGGAAAGATGAGTTGCTGAGAAAATGATGGAAAGTGAAAAGGAGAGAAGAAAGAAGTAGGAAATCAGCGAGGAGGAGACAAGATGAATATTGAGGAAGAGCAGGGCAAGGGGAGGGAAGGAAAATGAAGGGGAGTGAAGGAAAACGAAGGGGAGTGAAGGAAAATGAAGGGAGTGAAGGAAAATGAAGGGGATTGAAGGAAAATGAAGGGGATTGAAGGAAAATAAAGGGGAGTGAAGGAAAATGAAGGGGAGTGAAGAAAAATGATGGAGAGTGAAGGTGGAGGATGTGGCCTGGGCAACGCCGGTAAGCACAGTCGCTGTTTACATTTTAAAGTGACATTCTTTACAGTGACAGACCTCCACTCGAAACTGCCTTTAAGCAGAGTGGGTCATCTGAGGATCCTTGGTAGGCCTAGTTTTTTTGTATCAGTCACAAATACCTGGTGAGAGAGTAGAGCGAGAACGTGTGTGTGTGAGTGTGTGTGTGTGTGTGTGTGTGTGTGTGTGTGTGTGTCATTGTAAAGCGCTATTATATTATTTAATGTTAAATGAAATCAATTATTTGGGCCATTAAAAGCTGTATACAAAAATACATTCACTAGCTGGCATCTTAAGAGAGTATTGGTGGGCCATAACAACCTCCTTTCTCCCCCTTCGCTCTTGTATTACCCTGAAAACATCAATAAAGGATAGACGAAAGCCCGGGATCCCACCTTTCATTTCTGCAAGCGAGTTATTCGTCATGTTACATGTCACATATATTTTGCAATTTATTCAGCATCTACCACTCTGTCTATATCTATCTGTCTATCGATGAATGCAGGTCAAATCTAGTTTCATTAACTTTCCGATCTCACGCAGGAGTCACTTGGTTAAAAGGCTGGAGGTCGTAGTCAAAGGGAAAATGTAGATTGACGAGGACAGTTCCGGAGCCAGACAAGTTCCGGCCCGAAGGACTGTACTGGTAAACTCTTGCACTGGTGACGTGGGCAGAAGAGAAATATAGCAAGTTTATATTCGTGCCTGCTCGCTGTGGATCTTTTCCTTCCCAGCTTTCAATGGCACTGCTGTTAATCATAATGTATTGATCCTACTTTTCGAGAGGGGGAGAGAGAGAGAGAGAGAGAGACACACACAGAGAGAGAGAGAGAGAGAGAGAGAGAGAGAGAGAGAGAGAGAGAGAGAAGGTACAGTGTGTTTCAGTGACTGCGGTGATGGTGAGCCGCAGACACACACACATCACAACAAACTGTACTTCGTCTGTAAGGTGTCTATGCTTTGCTTCTTTAGGTTTATTCTCTGGGTAACAATTAATACCCACCACGTCAATAAGCCATCTCTTCAGGTAATCCATTTTCCCACCTCATTGAATTAAAGGGTTACCAGTGGAAGTGATTGGTGGGGAAGCGATATTCTCACCAACTTGAACGCCTCCAGTCTGTAAAAAGATTGTCGAGGGATGAGAATTTAATTGCCAGGAGCCTCACCCAGGGACATCAGAGGTCCTGGAGATTTCACAGGAAATTCTGTGGCGCGGCGGCTGATGAGACGGCCGGGATGAAAGAAGACATTATTGACCGCTTCATTGCTTAACATCCTCCATTATCCTTTTAAAACACTGAATGCCACCCAAATACAGATAACACCTTCATAGCAACCTACATCTTCACACCTACCAGTCTGCAGCTGATAATTGTACACCCACACCTCACCTTTCTCACCAAATTATTCGTCAGACTTAATTATGGGGGATATTTTTTTAGTGTTGTGCTGGTAGAGGTGTTTGGTGTTGCAAGCTTGTTGGTCAGGCGCGGAAGACACTTGCTGCTACCGCTGATATACTGTATCTATCTATCTATCTATCTATTTCTCTCTCTCTCTCTCTCTATATATATATATATATTTATCGCCGGGACCAGTTCTTTCACCTTACATGACAATTTTCACGTCCACGACCTGTCAACCTCTCCACCATCAGTAACAGTATCGTCCTGTGCCTATGACTTGCGATAGCTTCACGATGCGCCAATTTTTAACAAGCACTGATACACCTCCAGCTGTCCCTACACTCACTAGAACACTGGCTTACACAAAAAAAATATGTTTACCTTGCCGACTAAACCAACCGTCACCATCTAAACTCCTCAATCCCAAGTTTACCCTCAGGCTTTTCTCTTTAACCAACCACTCCCACAAACAAGATAGCCCGGAAACTAGGAATTACTCTAGACACACACGCAACCTTTTTCAGCACGGAAGGAACATCAGGGCAAAGCCGTCTCGTAACTTCAATTTTTTTTAACAGCACTCACAGGGTCCAGCTCCTGAAAACAGGTAATTAACTGGAAACACACTGACTTACATTAGCACAAGCTGGACCCTAAACCATAACCAAAATACACACGGATAGAATGATAAATGAAAGGAGGAGGAGAGCTTAAGAATATAAGCAGGTTACATTTGGGACACAAAAACAATTCACCTCATCAAGAAAAAAAGCTTACAATTCACGATCAGTTCAATATGAGTAGCAAGAAGTTCATCCCTTCAGCTCAAGACCCATCCCTCCTAAAATCTAGTCAACTATCTATAGCCACACACCTTCATCCAGTGATCAGCGGCAACAAACTATTCGCCTCCATTTCACCCTGTCCTCCGCCACTGAGCAGCCTCCACGTCTCTCTTTCTCTCATTATCATACTTGGTCTTCCCCTCCCTCTCTCCATTCACCCCACATTCATTCTTCTAGTCAGTTTCTTGCTTTCCATCCTCTCCTCTAGCCCAATCTTTCTCGGATCATTTCTCTAGGAGCTACATTTCATAAACGCATTGGCAAAGACTTAGCCATCAGAGCCATCCAAACCTCCCAAGTCAAACAGCATCTTCCATTAACCACCTCCAGACATCCACGCCTTGGAAACAACCGTACACAGAGAGACAAAACCAGGCTGTGACCCAGTTATAAGCCTTCTCTGCCACAATACCAACATATAGTAATGCAAAGAAACAATCCACTGTGTCTTCTGTGCACTGTAGTTCCCCAGACAATCAGGTTTTCTTACCCCATGTACAAACGCAGTCACAACAGATACAGTCCTTCAGTTTAACCTCAACATAAGAGCACTGGACGCGATCGTTTGAAATGATCAGTTTCCTGCTGTACCATTGAGTTCAGATTCAGTCCAGCCTTTGATTCCAACAACAACGACGACTGAGTAAAGTAAAATCGTCTGATACTTGCAACATTATAATCAGTTGCATGTCATTGGACTGAGGGCGCTAAAAAAAACTAAGGGAATTTTCCGAAACATTGAAGGTAAAGGCGAAGCAGTGAGACAATGAATCTGACCCAGAGTTTGAGCGAGAAGCAACGACACAAAAGAAACGGCGGCTATCAACAGCTAAGTCTATATGTAAGATTAAAATAAAACAGAGAAGTAAATTAAAAGAAATATAATGAAACAGGAAACTGCACTAGGTTTATAAAAAATATTGAGGAAAGTAGTGTTTCAGTCTGCAATGAGCCACCGAGACTGTGGACAATATGGCGACCCCGGCTGCTTGATGGGGCGATTCCTGACATGATTACAGCCCGTGTCTCATCGCTACTTGCCCGATGTTCATAATTTGTGTGTGTGTGTGTGTGTGTGTGTGTGTGTGTGTGTGTGTGTGTGTGTGTGTGTGTGTGTGTGTGAGGAGGGGGTTCTCATAAATGTACACATGTA
This sequence comes from Birgus latro, assembly GCA_018397915.1. Classification (NCBI taxonomy): domain Eukaryota; kingdom Metazoa; phylum Arthropoda; class Malacostraca; order Decapoda; family Coenobitidae; genus Birgus; species Birgus latro. Next base: position 13,098 of record JAGKTI010025718.1, read on the forward strand.
GAGTTAAATGTTTTTCTTGTATATCTGTTTCTGTTCATCCAGGATCGTCATTAAACAAAACTTCCCGATGGAGCCACCAATACTTCATACACACCAAAGTCAGTCAGAAGTTAATTAAGCATCACATTTCTGTCTATCTATCTATCTATTGCCAGACGCCTGAATCCCATAAGGGGTGGCCACAAACAAATCGCCGCCATGTCTCTCTGTCCCCTGCCATTTCACTGCCCTGCTTCCAACTCACACCTCCCTCTCTCATATACCTCTCCACGCCATTCCTCCAGCTCATCCTTGGCCTCCTCCTCCTCCCTCTCCCCCCCTCCACCTCACTCACATACACTCTCCTCGTCAGTCTCTCACCCGCCAAGAAATGTGAAAAACGAAGTAGTGGAAAGCTTAAAGGAAAAGTGTGAGCGTGGTAAATCCTCTAAGGTTCTGTTGGTCCGCCAGGCAGTAGAAAAGAAATAGTGCTGCTGTGTAGGCTCCAGTCTGGCTTCAACTTGCTCTCAGCGGAAGAAAGTGAAGGAAGATGGAAGCCTGCCAAGCCTCAGCGGTACCGTGAAGTGCATGGATGAGGGATGTGGGGAGGTAAAAGAAGCAACGTAGGAAAGAAGCGAGATTTTGATGTTTGCTTGGCGTATGGCGGGAAGACAGGAGGACAGGAGGCACAGGAAACGTAAAATCGATAAAAACAAATTACAGTTAAACGAAGAAGAAGAAGTAGAAGAGAGAGAGAGAGAGAGAGAGAGAGAGAGAGAGAGAGAGAGAGAGA
>JAGKTI010025719.1:0-13868 GCA_018397915.1 Birgus latro
TTGTGAATACCTAGACTTACTTGTGAATACCCAGACTTACTTGTAAATATCCAGGCTTACTTGTGAATATCCAGACTTGCTTGTGAATATCCGGACTTGCTTGTGAATATCCAGACTTGCTTGTGAATATCCAGACTTACTCGACAATACCCAGACTTGCTTGTGAATACCCCTACTTTCTTGTGAATTCCCAGACTTACTTGTGAATACCCAGACTTGCTTGTGAATACCTAGACTTACTTGTGAATACCTAGACTTGTGAATATCTGCTCACAAATACCAAAACATACTCAAGGAATACGAAAACAACAACAAAATAGATTCATAGACAGATAATGTACAAATATTCTCAGCAAAATGCCCAGACTCGGTAGATACAAATACCGACTCATAAATACCCACAAATACCGAAAGTTACCCATAAATACCCACAAATACCCACAAATACCCACAAATACCGATTAACACATAAAACCCACATACTGTATACCAAACGTTACCCCAAAATACCCACTAATACCAACTAACCCATAAACACCCACAAATATCAAAAGTTACCCTTAAATACCCACAGATACCAAAAGTTACCCATAAATTCCCACAAATACCGAAATTAACCCATAAACACCCACAAATACTCACCAACACTCCTAGATAAACAGAGCCACTGAAGATCCTCATAAGGGAAGAGGTGGGAGGAGCAGCAGGTGGATCCTTGGGAGTTTGGTGGTGGGTGACCTTGAGGGGAAGGATAGAAGGGGAGGAGGGGGTGAGGAAGGTGTGGGCATGAGGGGAATGGGGGATAAGGAGGGTGGGGGAGGTGTGAGGTGAGAGGATAGGGGATAGAGGTGGTGGGAGTGGTGTGAGGCGGGGATAAGGGATAGCGGGAGGTGTGAGGATGAGGGGAACAGGTGACAGAGGGGGTGGGGAGGTGTAAGGGTGAGGGAAATTGGGGATAGAGAGAGTGAGGAAGGTTAGGAGTGTTGGGATGAGAGGACAGAGGGTGTGGGTGATATAGCGGTTGAAAGGAAGAGGGTGTGGAAGGAAGGAAAGAGTTTAGGTGGGGGACAAAGTGGGACAGATTGGGATAGGGAAGGAGGGGGTGTGGAGGAAGGGGAAATGGAGGGGTTAGGAAGGGTAGGTGTGTCAGAGGAGGGGAAAAGGGAGAAAGGGGGAAACAAGTAGTGAGAAAGGGGGAACAGAGGGGATATAGGAGGAAGGAGTGGTTGGAGAAGCCTGGGAATGGGAGAGGAGGGAAATGGGGTTAGAAAAATGTGAAAGAATGGGGAGGAGATAGGGGTGTGTGGGGAGGGAATGAGGGGAGGGGAGTAGGAAAAGATAGAGGTTTGGCTAGAGAGGAGGGGGGAGGGGAGGAGGTCGGAGGGTAAGGAGAGGTTGTGGAGGTAAAAGGTGTGGCGGGAGGGAAGGAGTGAAGAGAAAAATATTTAGAATCAATGGAGTAAAGGGATGAATGGGAAGAAAAGGGTAGGCTTGAGGCAAAATGAGGAGGAAGTGTGGAGAGGAAGGGGAGAGCAAGGGAGTGGAGAGGGAGGGGGGGGGGGAAGGTAGAGAAGAGGAGAAGACTGATGGAGAGGAAAAGAGGAAAGTGGGGAGGGGGTGTATTTAAGAAGGGAAAGAGGGAGGGAGGATAGGGTGAAGGGAAGGGAGGAGAGAGTGGAAGAGGAAGAGAAAAGAAGAGAGATAGGGGTTACGGTGCGTGTTAAAAAGGAGGAGGAGAAGGCGCTGGAAGAGGAGTTGGGAAGGATGGGGGAGGGAGAATAGAGGGGGAAGGGGCAGACTGGGGGGGAGGAAGAGAGAGGAAGCTGTAGGCTGGGGGAGGGGGAAGAGAGAGGAAGGGGTAGGATGGGGGCGGCATTGGCCTTGATCTCAGGTGCCTCTCCCCAAAACTCCCCCTTCCTCTATTCCCCTCTACCTCCTAAACTAATATTCTCTCTCTCTCTCTCTCTCTATTCATACATATTTTTTTCTGTCTATCTGTCTGTCTGTTTATCTGTGTGTCTATCTTCCCATCTCTCTATCTGCCTGACTGTCTGTCTGTCTTTCTCTCTGTCTGTCTCTCTCTCTCCCCGTCATTTTTTGTCTGAGTTTTTGTCTGTTTTCTGTCGGTTTGTCCATCTGTCTATCTAAACATCTGTATCTATCTATTTTTCTATCTATCTATCTCTTCATAATTCTGTCTATGTGGATATCCATCTATCAATCAATCTATCGTTCTGTCTACCTACCTACCTATCTATCTAACCATCTATCGTTCTACCCATGCATCCGCCTATCCACCCTACTTTCTATGAGTGTATCTCAGACTTAACACACCTCTTCTATCATGCAAACAAGGCTGATTTCTCCTATCATCAACACAGGCCTGCATCCCTTTGCCCTTTCGCCATTATCACTCGAGATATTCTGACACTGATTGCAGGGGCTGAGAAACTGACTGTGATTTTATGTATTGTTTTAACACTGGAGAAACACAGAAACTTGTCATACTGATTACAGGTGCTGGGATATACACTGTGTTGTTATGTATCGGTGTACTTCATGACTCTGGAAACACTGAGAGATTTTGAAACACACTGGTTGCAGGAGCCGAGAAATTCACTCTGTTTATGTATTATTGTTTCTATCATCTTGTAAACACTGAAACATGTCATACTGAGGCAAAAACATGATAAATACACCTTTCTGAGCATGCGGAATATACCGTTTTTTTTTATGTAACATTGTCTTTACGCCATTTCCTCCAGAGACTGCTGCTTGTGGGGTGTTCTGGGAAAGTATGCAGCGTACCACCCTTCTTCTATGGGCTCACAGTCGCAAAACAATTACAGGTTCAAACTTGAGCTTTCCTTTTTCAAATGGCTTTCTAAACTGCCCATCGCCTTTCTCTGTATAGGAGTATGGGCACGAGAAGGTTAAGATCCCTTACCATGAGAGGTGTCCTAATAGCTGAGAAAAGTTGTCGAGTTTGAGCAGAAATAGGGGGCAGTATATACTAACTAACGGAGGTGGGTCCAATTCTCCATCAATATAGAGATACAATTACTGATGAATTTATGGGTGAATTAAATAGACCAAATTTATTTATTTCTTATTTATTTATTTGCTTACTTTTTTTGCCCATTAGACCATCAGTAACTGTAGCTTTGAAGTCTTGATGTAGCTTTTTTATTTTTATTTTTATTTTTTTTATACTCAGACTCAGCCAAGAAAATCACGTTCCTGAAGGTGGTACGTCAAATCCCAGGACATCCTGTATAATCAAGAACACGTAATCCTGCTGGTGGGATTAATGGCGATTGCTTCCAGGTCTTTCACTACGAGGACTTTCCTTTCAGCTGTATCATATCAAGTAACAACAGCAAACTACAGCAAACATCATCTTTCAGTAAGGTTGTATGTCCTCAGTAAGATGTCTTTTATTTTTATTATTATTATTATTATTATTATTATTATTATTATTATTATTATCATTATACAGAAGGGGTTAACTATAAACAGCTATTTCGAAAAATGGCAGAAGTATTTTTCCCATGAGAGAGAAAGAGAGAGAGAGTGACAGAGACAGAGACAGACAGACAGACAGACAGACAGAGGGGGGTCTGCCTGTGTGTGTGTGTGTGTGTGTGTGTGTGTGTGTGTGTGTGTGTGTCATGACAGTATAGTGAAGACTCAGTACACCCACACTGACCAAGGTGACACAAGCCCTTATGTCGTCAGCGTAGGAATCTCACTACACTCCCTTCACCTTAACTTGACCCAGATTTTTGTCCTTTTGCAGCTTATATCACGTAGCTCAGTGGCAGAAAGAGACAATGCCGCAGCTCTCCATCCTTCCCATAGCACATCTTCGTGACTAGCATTATATTCCAGTGTTAATCCATTGTCCCTACCCAGCATACACATCCACCCATTCACATCCACCCATCCACATCCACCCATACACATCCACTCATTCACTCATTCCACATCCATCCACTTGCACTGCACTCAGCTGTACCTACATTCACCCACTCCTTATCAGTCTCACACTCCCGCAGTTTTTACTCATTTCACACTCATATCCTACTCACCATTAACGTTACTCATTCATTACTCATTCATTGTTCTACCACTAAGCACATCCTTGGCGCCCTAGTGATTCGTTTGGCGGTGGTTGTGGTGGAAGGGTTGTTGTTGCTTGTGGTGGTGGTTGTTATAACTGTGATGATGATGGTGGTGGTGGTGGTGGTTGGATGTATTTGTGGTGTTGATGGTGGTGGTTGTGACTAGTAGATGCAATTTTTGTAGCTGTGGTTGTAGTTTTGGTTGTGGCGTTAGTTGTGGTGGTGGGGGTGTGGTGGAATGAGTGTTGTTCGTTGTATTGCTGGTTACAGTTGTGGTTATTGTTGTTGCTGGTGGTGGTGATTGTGCCTATAGTACATGTTATTAAGGTTATTGTGGTTGGAGCTGTGGTTGTGGTGGTTGGTAGTGGTTGTTCTGGGATGACTATGGAGATGCTAGGAGGTTGTGGTTGTTAGTATTGCTTATATTACTTAATGTTGGGGTTATTTTATTGGCTGTGGTGGTAGTGCTGTTCAGGTTGTAGCAAACTTCATTAAACCTCCAGGATGATCATACTTTACTGAGTTTAATAAAATCGTCTGGAGGTAGGAAGAATAAAACTTAAAAAAAAAAAGCCATCTAAACTTCCTCAGCCTCGTATAAACTGATCTACGTCGAGCAAAATCGTCTGGTGTCAGCTATAGTAGACTGAAAAAGTTGTCCCGACCATGTGAGGATTCTTAGTGACAGTACTGTATATTAACTCTCTTCAGGCTCCTGTGACTCACTCCCAGCTGAGTAAAATCGTCTGGCGTCAGCTGTAAGAGAGTACCAGAGTTTTCTTGACGGTGGGAGGGTTGAAGGTGAAAGGATTATATTCGCTTTCCTCAGGGTCCTATAACTCTCAGCTGAATAAAATCGTCTGACGGATAAATGAAACGAAGCGGCTATGAGAGTGTTAATTTAGGGGTTCAAAAGACAAAGCCATGGTCAGTCAGAAAAAATGAGTATAAAGAGATAGTTATATATTCTGTGTCATATCCTGCGTCTGTCCTGGTGGGATGGGATGACGTTAATCCTGCCACTTAGGTGTTTATTCCGGTGGTCGCAGTTCGTCCTGTGTGTTGGAATTCGTTTATTTTGCTTATTGATTAATTCTTGGTAATGTGAGACAGTGCACACATGTATGGTAATTATAAAAACACACAAATGCAAATGACACACACACACACACACACACACACACACACACACACACACACACACACACATACACACAATTCTGCCCTCGCACAGTTTTTTCCTTCCTTCTGTCATTCCACTTGCAGACGGCCGTTTTTTTTTTCCTAAGGCCATTAATAGACGTGTCTCTCAGGGTGATGTCCTTTCATCTACTCCTTTTCCTATTTCTTTAGTGACTTTCTGACTTACATGACCGATAAAAAGGAACGAAAAAGAAAAGTATTGCTCAGGTGGGGTATGAACAATCGTAATAAAGGGGTTTGCCAGCCTGGAGAAATATCATCGCACATTTCCCAGTAGCCATCGTCCCTGGTCTCAAATTGCTTCGCTCTAAGTGTGGACTGATATTTTTTTGATCGACTGTACAGCAAACATCAAAAGTTGTGTCGCCTCTCTGGTTTCTTTTTTCCATGGTCTCTGAAAATTAATGTGTTGAATCTGGACCAGCCAACACCGACAACACTGATCTATGGCCAAATAAAATAATCGGTGTAAAATAATAATAATAATAATAATAATAATAATAATAATCAGTTGTTGTGGATTTGACATAGATTTTAAAGCCCGTGGAGTCATAAGCAGGAGAGACTACAGAATTTTTGATGCCGACTGTACATCTTGCCCTGCCCTCTCAAACGCTGATGGCTGCACCCTTCACTTTTGGGGCGGTATTCTAGTGCGGTTAGGAAGCTTACGAACACCTCTTCCTTAGCGATTTATTTCTGCGTCTCCTCCGTTACTATATTCTTGTGTGTTATTCATGCAGTCTATGTCGACGTAAAAAAAAAAAATATAAGAAGCAAAAAAGATCATATGAATGGGAAGTTTGGAAAATAAATCGCTATGGAAGAGGTGTTAGGGAGCTTCATTACCTGACGAGAATAGGGCTTTTTACTCTCATCATCTAAATAATCTGGGGATATCTGGAGCACTAGAGTTTTCCCGACCATAAGAGGATTGCGGTTTAGTGTAGAAATAAGTTACAAAATAATAACGTATAATTTTCTAAAGTACAACAAAATACTGGTCTAAGAGTCTCATTCATGTCACCTTACGAGGGTTCCTAATACCTCTTTCTTAGTGATTTATCTTAGCATTACACCTCAGCATTTTCTTTTATTTTTATCTACTGTACCTACTTAACCCCTTCACTGCAATACTCCTTTCATCTTAACCTGGTCCATATGTCCGTTCTTTGGCAGCTAATTTCACGTAGGTCAGTGGCAGAAAAAGGCAAGACCACAGCTGTATATTCACTTCACTTCGTTCTAGTGTTAATCTTTTGTTACATCTCAGCATAGAAGATGGAGAGATGGTAATTTAAGGCCAAATTAGTGTATAACGAGTATATCTATCCTGGTAAAATTTTTGGGAACTTCTTCATGGCTCTTTGAATTCCTGGGTAATTCCTAAAGCCATAATAAAAGGAAACTTCTCGTAATTCTGAGGAAGCTTTAAGACGAATTTTTCCCTTTCTGATCTGTTGTTTCTGCACATAAAAATTCCCCCCAAGAATAGCAAAATAATTTCCCTGCCCTTTTCCCCATTGATACTTCTTACCCTAATAAACGTAAGTAGATGCGTCTGGAAGTGACAGATATCAAAACCTAGAATTTCTGTTGATGACAAGAAATTTAACCTATTGGCTGCTAGTATATCTCTCAGCTGAACAAAATCGTCTGTGTTAACCTGAATAGAATGTCAAAATGTGCCCACAAAGGTAAATGGCTGAAGAAGAGTGTTTTTAATTTTTTGACTTACTTGGAGAGACAGACAGATAAATGAGGATGTAGATGAGCGTTGTGGTATTGATGTGGATGTGATTGAAGGCGTTTAGAGAATACTCTGAGATGGTTTGGCCATGGGGAGAGGATGGAGATTGAGAGACCTATAAAAGTGTATGCGAGTGAGGTCGAGGAGGAGAGGAGGAGGGGGGGGGGACGAAGGATGAGATGAAAGGATAGAGTGGAGAGATACATGAAAGACGAGGTGTGAGTTGGAGGGAGGGCAGGCAAATGGTAGAGGTCAAGACGACATGAAAACGATTTGTTTGTAGCCGTCTCTTAAGAGATTAAGGAGGCTGGCTGTGGATCAATACACAGATAGATTCCACGCAGACAAAAGGTGATTCAAGACGGTTTCGCCTCCTGAATCCATGTGGAGTCCATTTTCAGTTTATTTTTGCTGCTGCCAGACGATTTTTTTTTTTTTAGCATAGGCAAGTTTTTTTTTTCCCCTCCAGGACTTGTATATTAAGGGTATGTCTAACCCCCCATTAAGAACATATTTACAATCGAATCCCTGTCGCAACGTAGGTATGTTTCCGTAGGGTGAACTAGAGACATGGGGATATTATAGTCTCCTTTTTCCTTGTTCTTCCTACGGAGCACAAATGTAACCTACGATTTTCTCCCGTAGCTGAGATTTGCATTTTCTAGGAGGGACTGGAGACATGGGAAAATTTGGCCCTCTCACATCGTCGTCCATCCTACAAGAACAAGTCCATATTGCGTCAGAGAATCAATCGTAAATATGTTGGCGTATCCCATCCTAGAATCAGAACATCAGCCACTAGCAAGATGACGCGATCGGTCTGAAGATAGTGAAGGATGTTTTTAAGTCCTTCAATAAGCTGCCCTGTTCGAGATGACAACAAATAAATAAATACATAAATAAATAAATTGTCAGGAGGCTTACGAAATAAACCGTGCTCGCAGTGAAGGAGTCGAGAGGAGTGACGTCAATATATGGGTAATGAGAAGTGACTTACATCATGATTCCCCAGGGTGACGTCAGGACATCACTGTTTACTTCGTGACTCTTCAGCTTAATGTCTGTCTACGAATGTCTGGCTGTTGGGCAAGGTGACGTTTTAATTTATTTTTTCTTTTATTCTTTTTTTATTGTTTTATTTTTTGCAACAAGATTATATTATTAGGCTTTGGTGAAACACATCGTTCTTAAAGTTTTATGCAAGTTTTATAGTCAGTTCCATACATTGGTCCAGTATACGCTTAAATCCACAATATTACCATCATCATCATCATCACATATAAAGCCATACATCATCATCATCATCATCATCATCATATATTAAGCCACACATCATCACCACCATCATCATCATCACATATAAAGTCACATAATCATCATCATCATCACATATAAAGCCACACATCCTCATCATCATATATAAGTTCACACATCATCATCATCATCATCATCACATAAAGCCACACATCCTCATCATCATATATATAAGTTCACACATCATCATCATCATCATCACATGTAAAGCCACACACACATCCTCATCATCATACATAAGTTCACACATCATCATCATCATCATCATCATCACATATAAAGCCACACATCCTCATCATCATATATATAAGTTCACACATCATCATCATCATCATCACATGTAAAGCCACACACACATCCTCATCATCATATATAAGTTCACACATCATCATCATCATCATCACATAAAGCCACACATTATCATCAACATCATCAACATCATCACTAAGTAAAAACCCGAGTCAGTAAGGATGTGGTTAACGCCGTGCCCTACGTCGTCTCCATTTCCGGCACGCTTACAGGCAGGAGCAGTAAGACGAATGGAAAGGTGGCGAGGGTGGGTAGTTGACCTTATAGGGGTGTAAATAGCGTGTGGTCATGGGACAATCCACACGACTCATGACCTGATTATTTGTATGAAGGCTCTCTCTCTCTCTCTCTCTCTCTCTCTCTCTCTCTCTCTCTCTCTCTCTNGTAAGACGAATGGAAAGGTGGCGAGGGTGGGTAGTTGACCTTATAGGGGTGTAAATAGCGTGTGGTCATGGGACAATCCACACGACTCATGACCTGATTATTTGTATGAAGGCTCTCTCTCTCTCTCTCTCTCTCTCTCTCTCTCAAATGTGTGTGTGTGTGTGTGTGTGTGTGTGTGTGTGTGTGTGTGTGTGTAGACAGTTACCACATCCACTCACAAGAAGCTGAGTTTCATGAGTTAAATGTCACAGGTGTGCTTGCATCCACAGAACATATTAGGTAAGCTTCCCATTATGCTGCCCTACATCATTAACTGAGGCTGAGAGGAATATTAACGGTTCTATGTCTGGCATCATCGGAAATTCTTTGATATTTACTGCTTCCAGACGATTTTACTTAATGCACAGTAACAGCAAATCAGGAAGGGAAAAATTCGTTTGAAAACTTACTCAAAACATAAGCTTCCGTTTTTCATGCGCTATGGCTTCAGGAAGAGTCGACATAAAAAAAAGAAAACAAATCTGTCGTCTCTCCTGGCTTTCTCTCCATCTGGTATAGCGAGTCTGTATCAATCGACACTGATGGCTTTTTATCTGGCCACAAAATCAGTAATATGAATGAGAGGTGGTGGCTGAGACGGCAAAGAGTTGTCTGTTTTTTTTCGAGTGGACGTGGGTTCGAGTCCCGGACAGATTAGGGAATATTTTTGAAGGATATGAATTTCGTAAAAACAGACTTTAGTAACCTAGCATAGGACCAGCCGACATGTAAAAACACCCCCGCTGATGCCAGTACACAAGTCCTGCATGAGAGCCAAAACATGTAATTATTATGGGTGGTGGGTGCTAGCGCCGAAGTGGTGACGACGATGATGCCAGTGATAAAAGTGATGATAACAGTACTGTCGATGATGATGATGATGATGAGTGTAAGCTAGGAGTGGCTCTGAAAAAAAAAAAAACAGTTGGGAGTGAACGCATGTGATGATGATGCTGTTGATGATGATGGTAATAACTGGTGATGATGATGATGATGTTGGTACTGGCAAGATACTCCCTCCCTCCCAAGAAACGAGAGAGGAGTGTGGCAGCGGATGTAGAGAAATAATAACAGCGGATAAACCCCTTCTCTTATCTTAATCTCCCCTGATAAGTATGTCGGCTTCTAAGAGGCTTACCTTAGATGTGTTTTTGACACGCATTAGACAGAACAGTTGATGGTACAGTATATGCCCTTAAAATTGTGTTCCTAGATCATTTTGACACCTAAATTAGCCGTGACACTTGCCCTAATCTTGCTTTCGGATCACTTTGACACATATCTTAGCAGTGATATTCGTCCTAATCTTCCTTTTTTTTTTTCATTTTGACACATAAATTAGCCGTGATACCTGCCCTAATCTTGTTTTTAGATCAACTGCACATATATTAACAGTGATACGTGCCCTAATCCTGCTTTTTTAAAAATCATTTTCACACAGACTAGCAGTGACATTCGCCCTAATCTTGCTTGTGGATCATTTTGACACATAAGACCGTTAGAAAGCAGTCAATTTAGTTGGATAATTTTGACGTTAAGTTAGAAGAGCATTGACATAACTCGATCATTCTGACATATAAGGCAGTGAGTTAGAAGAGCACTGACATTATCTACATCAGTTTTACACGTAACTCGGTCAGAAAAACAGTGACATCTAAATAACTTTGACACATAAAAGACAGGGTAACAGTGGTATAATACAATCCAAACCATTCAACTGTTTTTTGGTTTACCTTTTCTACTTTAAAACCAGACCTCTTCTTGTCTTTATAAAACGAAATATTAAAAGATGGAGAACGGGCTGTCTTCGCGCCGGTCAATGGGTACAGGGAGAGGTGGAGTGGGGACAGATGCACCTACATAATCCTACTGTGGTATTTCTCTGTACTGAGTGATACAGAGTTCAGCAGCAGCACGGGAAAACTATTCTACCGTCACTTAGTATCTCCTTCATACCAGCAGTAAAATCAGCCTCCTCACACCCCCCTCTCACATTTCTCACATCTCTCTCTCCACCTTCACACATTTCTCACAATATACACCATCCCCACCTCCACCACCCCAGTACCTCCCTCATCCCAGAGTAAATCAACTTCCCTCACACGCCCCTCTCTTCTTTCAAACCTCCCTTGCTTCTTCCACACACCACAGAAAATTCTTCCCCCCTCACTACACTCACATCATACTCATTACCTCACGTCTTCCACATGCCACATCATATAGCACCACAACTGTCACGTCTTCCTCACATTACAGCAAAGCCTTTCACTATATTCCCATTCATTCTGATGCCTTTCACGGTCTTTACTACGTTTATCGATTTCCTGCCAATAAAGTGATCTATTTCACTGACAAAAACAGCCAGCCCTCCCCCCTCCCTCATATTACTCCTTGTGAAAAATAAGAGGCTGAGCTTTTGGCTATCGTAGTCTAGATTTTAAAAAGAGAGGAAACATTAAAATACAATAATTCTCCTCAAGAATAATTTTTCTCATGATGTAGGAAGATGCAGGTTTGATTTAAAGCGTACGTCCAGTCCCACACCCAAGTCCTTTGCAACATGGAGTAATAAAATGGGTTCCGGTAGCATGTCCTTCCATTTGCTTGCATAAGTTTACACCCGGTCACACACGCACCCAGATACACACAAACACAGCCATTACGACACTTGTCACACCTGTCACACCCTGTCACACACGCACCCTGATACACATATACAAAGCCACTACGACACTTTCACTTTCATATCCAACCTTCCCCCTACGGACACCTATTCCTGGATCGTATTTGCCCAGTTTTGACAGTCACTTCCGCTGCGAGAGGAGGTCCGGTTCTACAGTGGCCTTCATACGAATAGATATGAATACAGAGATACAGTTACAGAAACATATACAGATGCAGATACAGATACCTATCTGGGAGGTGTAGGAGGAGCTCAAGGTTAAGCTGTCGTAGTCCAGAACGTTTATGGGCAGGTGAGTGACCTACGCCCTTGCAGGTGTCATTCTCTTACCCCCCCCCGTCCTACCTCTCCTGCCCTGCCCCCCCTCCCTTACCCTTCCTCTGCTTCTGCTCCCCCGTCTTTACACTACTTTCCTTTCCCTAGCTCCCCCTGTCATATCCTCTCTTTCCCTACCTTCTCTCCTTTGTATGACTGACAAGCCTCCAACTGTCTCATCACATAGTCCCTTTCTTCTCATCTTCCTTCTTCTTCCCTGATCCTTCCTTACATACCTTTTACTTCTACTTCCCTTTTCAAGTCCTCTTTTCCTTTTCACCCCTGTTCTTTTTCCTTCTGCCTTCCCCATCTTCTCCAACTTTCCTTCCAACTTCCAACACTCTTTCCTTTTCCTCCCTTCTTTCTTTATATGTTTTCCCTTTCCTGTCTTCTGCCTTTCGTTTCCCCTTCCATTTCTCCCTTTCCATTTTACCTCTTTCATCTTGTCTTTATCTGCCACCCCGAATCTTTTACCTAGACTTCCTTATTCATATCCTGTTTTTTCTCTCCCTCTGCTTCATCCTGATAATATTTCTTTCACGTATTTCCATCGTTTCCTCTCTGTTTAATGATGTTCTTTCTCTCTCCATATCTCTATCTCATTCCTTCTCCCTCCCATTCCCCATCATCATCATCATCTGCATCTCCTATCCGATCACAAGACATCAACATTCAGCACGGCCACCATCATCATCATCATCATCATCAACCCGCCTCAAATAAGGAAGCCGCCTAGGAGAGTGTTATCTAAGCCCTTATCACTCAGAGCTTGTTGTCTATCCGCGAATGTTGGTCTGATGGGTAAGGTAGGAAGGGGAGGGGGGTGTACATGAGAAGATGATACAGGAAGAAACAAGGAGGAAGAAGAAGACGGTGGAAGGATGTATTTGAGGTATGTCAGGATGAGTGCATGAAAGTAGGAGATTAAAACATGAAGAAAAAATGATATAGTTTACCATAAATTACTTGAAGGGATAACGATGGCGAGTAGAGAGGTCGTGTGAGGAAGAGTTGGTTGGAGTGAGGCATCAAAGGAGAAGATAGAGTATTAAGTTTCTATGCATTAAACTACTTATATACCTTTTTCATTTTCGCTTAGAATGAATCAAAAGTACTTTGTAACCGTAATTAAATAACTGATGCAAAGGATATTGTTCATTCTGGGACGCCGTCGACGAAATATTTAAGATGGTAATAAAACATTTGTGAAAATACTTGGAAAGTTTTTATATTAGGTGACCGACGAACTACAGATTGCTGAAGAAATGACGCGGTGGACGAAGGCTATAGGAAAATAATGATATACAGGTCGTGATGATGATGATGATGATGATAATAGTGAGGCATGGAGGGGTTCTTAGCAGAGCCCCTGGATCAGCTCTGGTGGCTCTGCTGTTGTACTAGACTAGCGTTATAAGAACATAAGGGTAACTGAAAGGAGTCTGTCGTGGCCACTTGCTTGAACTCTCGTAGGTGACTGGCAAACAGTTAAATGTATAGTGAAATAATATATTACAAAAGAAAAATAAAGATGATAATGATTATAATGTGAGTGATGGGGAAGTTAGGAGGAGTTTAGGCCCTAGATAAACTCTGGGATTAGGCGTCTGGAAACTGCAGAATAAATTGTCACATACAGCATTGTTGAAAATAGAACGCGATGGGTGAGAAATTGAAGACTGGAGAAAAGTGCAATATAATGATGATGATAGTGCTCTCTGTGAAAATATAGTGATGATGATAGTGC
>JAGKTI010025720.1:0-13868 GCA_018397915.1 Birgus latro
AGTAATACAGTACATAGTATAATCATAATCATACTGTACTCACCTAGTGTTGGCATCAGTGGAGTGTAGATATGTGCAGAAACACCCTCACTATACAGTAGTCAGAGAACTAGGGCAGAGCACACAGAGGGGCCACAAGGTTAGTCACAGTACTACAGTAATGGTCGAGGCATGGGAGGCCACAGACCAAGTCAAAACGCAAGGGTTTAGTCACCACTTGGGTCACAAGAGTAGAGCACATGGATATGTCCTTACTGTATGGTGTCCACAGGAGAGAGAGAGAGCGATGGTAGGTTTGGTCCACTGGTTGGGCTGCTTCTGCAATGCACTATGATCGGCTGCCATGTTGCAAGATCTGCCCATATGCCAATTGGGCCCCATATCTGAGCCAAATGAACCTCATCGCCGGAAAGTGCATAGTATCACTGATTGCTTTCAGTTCCTGAGCTGGATGTTGCATAATTTCACCAGCTACTTAGTTTTAACAGAGGTGAACAAAAAGCACCAGATAATTATTGCGTTTGGCTGTATATTGGAGTGACAGATAATTGAGAGTTTACTTTACTAGCAAAGAGTTTCCTGGGCTAAGAGAAACCATTCGGCTTGTCACTCATTGTATACTCACCTGAAGGTAGTTCTAGTTCTAAATAGTGAAAATGGATGACGGACACCAACATTAATATTAACAGGAGTGAAATTTCTGAAATATTACCAAAGATGGTGTTTAGTTTTGGATATGTAGAATGCCATATTCTTTTGCTTGTAGTAATTTGATCTACATGTACAGTCGCATTCATGAGTTCTGATACACATGTAGTTGTCTTGTCTGCTGTTGTGTCCACCGTTGGTAGGATGTTGAACTGTTTCACTTGCTAACCGACCAAATTATGTTCAGTGTATCAGGCAGTAAGCACAAAAGTTCAGTGTATCAGGCAGTAAGCACAAAAGTTCAATATTCCAAAAGCAGTGAGCACTACAATAGACAACAAACCCACTTGTGTATCGGGACTCATGAACTCGATTGTATCTTATATCAGCCAGTCACATATTTGATATTACAGGTCACACCACATTACTTCATTTTGTTAGAACATGGTGTCATACATTGCCAGAACCAAAACAGCACTTACAGCCAACTCTTGCAGGTAATATTTTATTAGAAATTAATATTCTTTTGTAACTATATTTCATAGAGTAAATGTGCAGTGTGAGATATATCAGCAGGCAAAATGAAATACCCAGCCTTGATGGTTGTATTAAAGGACCTAACCCAAGTTGCAAACCAATGTTACATCAAATATGGTTTATAGTCACCTGAACACATGCTGCCATTGTTTTAGATAAATATAAGTTATAAAACATAATGGAGACACGGGCGGAACACTGAGGTAGTGTAACTGTCAAGAATAACCAAACCCAGCTACTCCCACTTTTACTCCCTTTGGTGCTACTGTTTTGCCCAGATATCACCTGCTTATATTCATATCTCAAAATGTATGACATGTAATTATGTTTTTGCCCTTTAGTTATTGGTAAAGCAAAAATATGATATTGTTGACTGGACAGTGGTATAAAAAAAAAAAAAAATGGAATCATTAAACTGAAATGTAGTAGTGTTAATTGGAACTTTTTGTGAGTGGTACCATAACTTTTATTTGTCCACATATACATTTTTGTTGCCTTACCACACTTGGTCTGATGATGGAACACTCTGGACTTCATGCATTGATCTACAGTTTTAGTTTTGGAGGTAGAGGCAAACCTTGATTTATGATTGACCATTAGATGATCATTTGCTTATACCATATATAATGATTGCTATGATCTCATAAAGAGGGTTTTTTTTTTTTCACTTTTTTTTTCACTTTTTTTTTTTTTTTTTAAATAATAAAATTGCTATGATCTGCGAAGCCTCAGCAGTCACCAGCATGCAAGCATTATGTCATTTGCTTATTCCAAGATGGCCTTTGAAGTTAAATAATATATCATAGCTTGAATAGTAGTATGGTTAATCAGTGGGTGAAGTCCAGTGAAGTGAAATTATTACCTGCTTAGATGAATTGGAAATCTTTTATACTTATTCTGTGCGGTTGATTATTTCCAGAAACGTATCTCCAGTGTACCAGTGTTAATGTGTTAAGTTTATGATCAGTCGTTTTCCAATTTCTTTTCTTGCAATGCATCCCAATCATAAAACAAGGTTAATATGTTCTGTTTATGATCAGTCATTTTCCAGTTTCTTTTCTTGCAATGCATCCCAATCATAAAAGTAGGTTTGCATGTAACTGGTGGTTTGACTGTAGTGTGAAATGCTACCAAGGTCATAATCAGTTTTCAGCTCTTAAATGTTTTGGTCTGTGGTAGCCTTGCCTTGGACCTCGATGCTGTGAAGGGAGTGAAATGGAATTGGCTCTCCCCCCCCATACATACTAGGAGTCTCTCCAGGCACGAGCGTACGCGAGAATAAGAAAAAAAAAAATCTTAGTTTTGGTCACTGCTTAAAGAACAAAAAAAAATTGACTAAGGTACTTTAATTCATTATTGATCTTAAATATTTGGTGGGGGTAAGCACTTGGGAGTATGCTGAAGTTCTTACCCCAAATTTGTTAAATCAGTGAACTCTGCCTGTGTTGCTCAGCAAAATTGTTCATATGCCATTCATAAGTGATGCCCTTTTAAATTTTGGGGATTTTATTTCTCGGTAACTTGTTTCCATATCATATTGTGATTTCAGTTATGTTAGCTATTGTTTCTTGTGCAATTTCTTTTTATGATACTGAGATATTGTATGATATATTCCGATTTGTCATATCTGTAGTATTAGCCGGTTATGGTAATTATAAACTGACATGGTGGTAGAGCTCTAGTTAAATTCTGTCCTACACGCTGTGATTCGAGCCCAAAGGGTGGCCATTCCCCCTTCCCCCCTTACACATAAGTGCTGCCAGTGGGATACATTTTATTGGTCTTGTATCCTGAAATGTTCAGATGCTTCAAAAGAGGCATAATGGGATTGACAGTTACTGGCTTACCTCCATACAATGCTGGTGTAGCATATTTCTCTTCAGCCTTGCAGTCCCCTGCATACATTGCTGGTATAGCATGCCTCTCTTCAGCCTTGCCCTGCATGTGATTATCTGGGAATGTATACTACCACTTTGTTTTTCAGTGTTGTAGCACAGTACTGGACTGAACTGTATAATTTTCCAGTTTCAGGTTGCTCCGTTATTATTATTATTAGTAGTATAGCATATTACTCTTCAGCCTTGCCGTGCATGTGATTATCTGGGAATGTGCAGTACCACTTTGTTTTTCTATATTATGTTAGAGTACTGGACTGAACTGCATAATTTTCCACTTTGTTTTTCTATATTATGTTAGAGTACTGGACTGAACTGCATAATTTTCCAGTTTCAGGATGCTATTATTATTATTATAATACTGATTATTATCCATCAGTCCATTATCCAATCCTACGTTGCTTCATGAGGAGTGTAGGAGCCCGAGGCTAGGCAAGTTGGTCCTGACATTTAAGATGAGAGTGACCAGGTTATTATTATTATTATTATTATCACATTATTATTATTTTTATTATTATATTGATTATTATCCATCAGTCCATAATCCAATCCTACGATGCTCCATGAGGAGCGTAGGAGCCTCGGGCTAGGCAAGTTGGTCTTGACATTTAAGATGAGAGTGACTAGATTATTGTTACTATTATTATTATTAATATTATTATTATTATTATTAATATTATTATTATTATTATTATTAATATTATTATTATTATTACATTATGACCTCACTACAATGGAATTCACTTTTTTTGGAGTCAAGGAGCCAACTGGAATTACTTCTTAAATTTTGGGAAAACTCCAAAAAAGCTAGAAGCAGTCTGGACTGCCTAACCTAAGGCCGGGGCGGCCATACTGTTCATGCAGTTTGTGTGTTCGTGTGTCGGTTGGTGGTGGGCTGGTGACGTCACTATTGTTCTCCCATGCACTGGCCTCAGTCCGACCCACATCATTTCCCCCGACATCATTTCCGTGGATGTCACTGATATGCTGCTCGAGGGTGATGAGTGATTCGTGAAATATACAAAGTGAAAATCTTTACTTTGTATGATTATAAATAATAAAGTGCTTAATATGTACAGTACAGTATTTGAAAAGTGTTTAAAATTAAGTTATACTAATAAGTACTTTCTAAATGCTAAAAAATTAGAAAAGGGGGTCTGCATTAATTTTAATATTAATATATATTCAAGACACCAAACATTAATCACACGGCGAGCAGTTTGTGTGTTCGTGCGTTGGTTGGTGGCGATCTGGTGGCGTCACTATTGTTCCCCCTTGCTCCACCTCAGTCAGCCCATATCATTTCCCCCAACATCATTTCCCTGAAGTCCCTGATATATAATACTCAAGGATGACAAGTGATAAGTGAAATATACAAAGTGAACATCTTTAGTTTGTAAGATCGTAAAAAAATAAGGTGTATCACGTGTACAGTACAGTATTTGAATAATGCTTGAAATCAAGTATACCACACTGGATGCAGGATAGAACTTACACCTCCAATTCCTGTCCATGATTCATCTCCTGCCAGTGAAGACAGTCAGGAGGATAATTCACTGTTCCTTGACAATGACCCTGAAGATAATGGGTAATGATTTTGAAGGATTTCCTCTGAAGGATCCCTCATCAGGTGCTGTATGATGATAAACACTCAGCAAGGTGGGGGGGTAGAGTAGGGGGAGCCATGTAAGCTGGAATGGTTACATAAGAAAATATTTTTTCTTACTATGAGTTTTGTTGTGTCTAAGCCTTGCTTTACCCCATAATCGCAGGTCATCACTTCCATGACGCTCGGGTGCAATGGATCATACCGCGGTGCGTCACTTTTGTGATTCTGTGTTGTTTTGAATTCGCCCGGGCTTTCAGGTGGTGACTTGTATCATCTATCAGCACTGCCAGTGTCCAACAATAGTCAGAGTTGCTAATGTCATCAGTACTCCCATCCATTGTTGACAATTTAGCCATTTTCTCCCATTCTAGACTCCTCTTCCTACCTCCCCTCCATTACCCTCTCATGTCGTCTGCTCAGCCGCTCTGTGCTATCATACCGCGGTGCGTCACTTTTGTGATTCTGTGTTGTTTTGAATTCGCCCGGGCTTTCAGGTGGTGACTTGTATCATCTATCAGCACTGCCAGTGTCCAACAATAGTTAGAGCTGCTAATGTCATCAGTACTCCCATCCATTGTTGACAATTTAGCCATTTTCTCCCATTCTAGACTCCTCTTCCTACCTCCCCTCCATTACCCTCTCATGTCATCTGCTCAGCCGCTCTGCGCTAAGTAAATCTTCCCTGGATTTTTCCACTGATTTCTTATACCAAATAATATATATATATATATATAAAAAAAAAGGTAATTGATAGTGCCATACTCCTGGAATAGTGCCATACACCTGGAATTGGCTAATTTTCACTTGGCAACATCCAACCTGCACTCGTTCACAAATTTCCCCTGCTTTTTTCCCAACGAAATATGCCGTATGAGCTATTCTCGTAATATAAATGTATATAAGAAAGGAAGGGAGAAGCCTTGTGATATTTATATTCACCTGGAACTACCTAATTTATTATGTATTGTCTAGATTTCCTACGACTTATTTCTTAGCATATACATTAGCAGCTGACATTTTCAACTCTTGGCTACCGAGATACGCATTGTACATTCAATCCACTGTCGTCCTTCAAGCTGAAATCACGTTGCAGTCGCGCCCCTCCATTTCTGCCACTTTTGCACCCATTATAAAAGGCCCTGTGAACTCTACTCCTACTAAACATCATGTGGGAAGCGGTAAAGCACTGTAGATATATATAAGTGTAATAAAGTACTAGAAATAATAAAGTGTGAGTGTGTATATGAGTAAGAGATGACAGAATACCAGCGGCGAATTAGTGTGAGTGGGAGGCTCGTACGCGCTCGTATTTTGCATTGCTTTCGCAGTGTTTTTTTTTGGGGGGGGAGGGTATGGATTCCACACTACTTGGAAATCATTGAATAGTGTTTCTAGTGATAATATCAGGCAGTGGTATTCATATTACGGGATGTCGGGAAGTGTAAAGTGGAGACTTAGCTACCCAACTTCGGAAGTCTCCACAAGTCCTACGGTAGTCGACGAGTGCTAAAAAAAATCCCAGGAGAAAGCTGAAGGTATGTGCCATATGCATATGTAATTATAATATTCTAGGACTAATAAATGATTTTTGGCAAATATTTAAAAAGTCAGTCGGAGCGCGGATTTGCCCCGCGGGATGGCCACAGCGTGCCTCCGACAACCCTGCGGTTAAGGGGTTAAATATTGCTGTGTTATGCAGTAAATTATTTATAGTGGCATTTGAGAAAAGTTAAGAAGTAAATGGGATACTGTTTCGAGTTAGAAGGAACTGGTGGAGGTGCAGGATGGTGGCCATGATGCTTTTCATGAATGAAAATATCTTTTGTGTGCTACGTATGGCCTTTATTGTGTCTAAACCTTGCTAAAATTATACTGTGTTAGGCAACAAATTATTTTTAGTGGTATTTTAGAAAAGCTAAGAGGCAAAAGGGATACTGCAATGAGTTGGATGGAACTTGTGGGGTGAAGCAGGATGGTGGCCATGACACTTACCATGTATGAACATAATTATCTTCATGTGTGTGTTACAAATGGCCATTATTGAGTCTAAATCATACTAAAATTATACTGTGTAATGCAATGAATTATGTATAGTGGCATTTGAGAAAAGTTAAGAGGCAAACGGGAGTTTGCCCCGGGTTAGAAGGAACAGGTGTGGTGAAGAAGGATTGTCGCCATAATGCTTTTCATGAATGAAAATATCTTGGAATGGCTTGGGCCCCAATTAGTCCGTTCTAGTGAGGTTTTGCTGAATTATTATTATTATTATTATTGTTATTATTAATGGTCACCATCCACTCACTAAATGTAGTGCTGCTTGGGGTGTCTGCCCCTTCCTTTCTGCCATCCTTTCTCTTCTGTCTTTCTTTCCTCTTTCTTCTGCCTGTGGGAGACTTTACACTCCATCTTCATTCTTTCCTCTTCCTTCTGCCTGTGAGTGACTCTACACTGAGTGACAAACCATATGGTTTCTTGTACACCAGGAAACCATTTACTACGCTGGGTGGCAACAGTGTAACCAAATTATGGCATCTGGTGGTTTAGTGGGTAATTAAGGTGCTCCAGTTGGATTGAGCCTGCATAGGCTAATATCCAAGGGATGGTTGGGGTTTATTGCTCACATAATGCCACTGAGGGATGAGTAAGGCTGGTCACTCTCATCTTCAGTGTCAGGACCAACTTGCATAGCCCCGGGTTCCTATGGTCCTTATGGGGAGACATAGGATTGGATGATGATGATGATTTAATTTTAAGGTGAGGATCAAGCACCACATACCCCAGTTGTCTAAATATTCTTAAGCAAAAGTGGGTAGTGCAAAGGTCAGGGAAAATGTGAGGGTGATAGTACTCAGAATTATAAAAATGTTGAGGGCTTTGAAGATAAGAGAAAGTATCAGGTTTATAACATTTCAAAATAGGAAAATTGTAAAGGGTTTTACAGATAGGGAAAACATGAAGCTAGTGAAATTTAGAAATAAGGGAAATCAGTACTACTGTCCCTGAATTTTGACAATCCATTTTTGGTTTCAGATTAAAAGCAAAGGATTGTACTGTTAGGACTGTTGCACTTTCAGCAGGCAAGCTCGATTATGATGTGCAGAAACCTCACCAGTGTCACCTTAATCGTTACTATCAGGAGCTCCCACATGTACACGTCAACACCTGCCTCGTTGGAACGCACAACACATACCCCAAAGCCCTTCAGCTGTCAGAATGCAGGTACTGTAATATTAACATGTCTGCCAACTTGTTTAGCAATGCATTTTAGAGGGATGGAGAATAGAAGGAATTTGAAGGAAAAAAGGGGAATAAAGATGCGAGGGAGAGAGAAAAGAGGGGGAGAAGTGAATAACTGAGGGAGAGAAGCAGAGAACTAAGAGAAAAAGAAGGGAAAAGAAGAATGGTAGCAAGCCATACACATGCAGGTAGTAAGTTACTGTGAAAAAAAATTAACATAGGCAGGGATAATCCGCAGTATGGTGCAAGGATAATAATGGGGTTTTAGCTTTCATCTGTATTAAGCCAGTCACTCCTTCTTGGTTTAATTATAGCTGTTTAGTTTCTACATTTCTGACTGTCAGGAATAGCTGGCAGTTGGTAGTATGATGGTTACAGCAGTAAAAATAGATAAATAAGTAAAACAAAAATGAGATATTCGCCATGATCATATCCAGCTCCATATGTAAAAGCACCCTGTCTGTATTTTAGTGGTCTCGGCATCTTCAACAATGTTGTGTACAGTAATAGCCTACTCTTGACCTTTTATCTGCTGCATGTAACTTAGTAAGTGTATTCCAGCTAGCCATTGATAATTTTATTCAGTTGAAGGAATCCCAGTGAAACTAAAGGGTTAAAAGCCATCTTTGTAATCCTTTTATATCAGAGTGTTATATTCTGATCACCAGCAGACTATTATATCCAGCCAAAAAGAATCTCTACACGGTTAAAGGATTAATTTGAAATGAGTCTATCCTTGTGGTATGCCAGATGTTACAAAGTCTACCCCAGCTACAAAGAAAGAAAATTAGGCTCCAGGTGACAAGCAATTGGAATGGTTTTTGGGGTGGCATCATCAGTAGACACACAAGTGGGTGTTCATACTGCTAAAATCTGGCGTGATGTGGAGAAGTATAGCAACCCATCCTGTCAGTCATGCCTTAATTCACGGCCACTAGCACCACTCCTCCAGGATTGCATCAAGACCTGGAAGCACAGGTCATTCAGTGAGCGATCCCTGGATGTCCCCCATTATCTGTTGATCCTATTTCAATGAGACATAATATTGTCTACCAGGAAGTGCCTGATCCTGCCCCTACCCCTCCTTGCTAATCCATAAAGTACCCCAAAAAATTTGACATGACTACCTAAATATCCTTATGCAATTGTACACAGAGGTTTGTCTAACAACAGTAGACCTGAAGGATGCTTCTTGGCATGTCTTAGTCCACACCCAGGCTCCAGAAGCACATGGAGTTCACAGTGGGGAGTGGCAAATACCAGTTCACTGTAATGCTATTTGGTCTCAACATCACCTATAGAATCTTCACTAAGCTTGTCCAAAACAGACATGGCTAGTAGGGGATAGAACTGCTTATGTATCTTAATGACTGACTGGTCGTTGTATCCACAAAAGACAGCTTCAACTACTTAATGCAAGATACCCTCCAGCGAGTAAGGTGCAGTGGCCTTCTTGTGAACCCCACAAAATCTCTCCTCAGTCACACCCTGAACACGGAATGGCATAGCATCTCAATATCAGCTTGATCATGCAGGCCAAAAAGATTTATGAGTAGCTGTGAGGCAGGATTGGTGAGGTTTAGGCTTATTTTGAGTGGCTTCGGGGGTTTCCTAACATCTCTTCCTCAGTGATTTATTCTGCATGTTACGCTTAATATCCTCTTGTATGGTTTTGATTTAAAGTTGATAGTAGTGGTAGTAGTTGTTCCCTAGGCAGTATGGCTGAACAGCCCCGAGTCCCTAAGGAAGGCCACGGCCGAGACCGGGCTTTCCCACAGAACTCTCAAGGAGTGTATGTTGTGTTGTTGATGCAGGTGATTGTATGCAATGCAATCTTTCATAATGTGCTTAATAGTCTGGGGTGCTGTGTTAAACCCCACATGCATCGGCAACAGAGTCATGGAGCCTCTTCTGATAACTCGAGAGGGCTGAATGATGCCCACATCTCAGCCTGGCCAGGTGGACCCTGTCCTTATGAGGGAGGTAGGATTCAGAAGGGTGGATATCAGGAGGCCGTGCATGCAGCTGTGTGTTGTCTGTCAGTGACAGAATGGAGTGGTGAGTGATTTGAGCATGGATATGCTTCTGGAAGTTTGAGGCAGGCAAGGGGGAAGAGATGACAGTATTTGTGTATGATATCGTGTGCTGGGTGTTGTTTTGATACTCCTTGGTGTGTGTGGATGTGCTGCCATGTAGTGTAGTGGATGGTGTGGGTTTGTGGAGGCTACAACAGGAATTTGTGTGCTCATATCTAGATGATCCTTGACTTTGAGGACCTTGGTTTCTTGGTGTAGGTGGTCTGTAGGTGTAGTAGCTGTGCAGCCTGTGATTATTTTTAGGGCCTTGTTCTGTATGGTCTGTAGAGTGTTGTAGTGTATATTAGTAAGGTTAGAAGCCAAAGCAGGGCTTGCATAATTTATTACTGAACGTATATATTGTTTGTATACTGTGGTGGTGGTTTCTTTGTTGTGTCCAAATGTTGTATGGGCAAGTAACCTTAGGGAATTGAGTCGTGGTGTTAATTTGTTTTTAATGTTTGTGATGTGTTGTTTAAATGGCATTGCTGTATTGTATGTTACACCAAGGATTTTGTGTGTGTGTGTTAGGAGAGTTTTGTTTATGGTGAGGTGTGGAATGTGACTGTTCTGCTGTCCAGTTTGTGAGAAGGGTCACTGAAGATTTTGCTGGGGCTGTTGTGAGTCAGTTTGAGGTGAACCATTTGTGTACTGTGGTGAGGTAAGGTTGGAGGATGTGTGTGGCTGTATTTGCGTGTTGGTGTGTACACGTAAGTATTATGTTGCCTGCATAGGAAGTTGTGTATATTTGTGGTGTATGGGGTGTGGGTATGTTGTGTATGTATACTTGTAGGTTAAAGAATGTAGGGGACAAAACAGATCCTTGGGGGACGCTGTTTGTTGACGTTCGATGACTGAGCGGCAAATGTTACATGTGTACATGTGCCTGCTAAATAGTTTGCCAGCCATCTTTTTGTGTTATTGTGCATGTTTGTGTTGAATATTTTGTTTGTGAGGTTGTGGTGGGGGATGGCATTAAAAGCTTTGCTAATGTCTAGTGTACACTAGACTAGGAGTGTTCTGTGTGGTGGTGTAGCTGAATTGATGTCATCAAAAACTCTTTGTGTAAGGTCTGTAAAAAGAGTGTTTGTGGAGTGTAGCGGCCTAAACCCATTTTGTGATGGGGCTAGGGGGATGTGTAATACCAGTCATTCAGTGACTTTGGAGGGGGTGCAGAGGAGTGTGATGGGGCGGTGTGAGGAAGGTAATGTGGGGTCTTTATTAGGTTTGGGGAGAGTGATAATTGTACTATGCTTCTAGATGTTGGGTATTATGTTCTCTGAGTAGCTGCAGTTTGATATGTTGATGAGTTCTTGTATGCTTTAAGGTGTATGTTGCTTATGGTGTCTGGGCCTCAGACAGATGAGTCCTTAAGATTGTTAATGATGTGCTTTATCTGGTTGTAAGTGAAGGTGCAAAGTCTGGGTTTGTGGGGAACTGTAGTGGTAATAGTAGTTGTTGCTGATCAACTCTGGTCTGTCTGGCCAAGCAGACCCATCAACCATAGACAAACAGCTACCCCTGCATGGTCATCCCATGCAGTGAACTGATGTTCCCTTGCAGTTGACAGTGCCCTGCAACAGGGAGGCACGGCAAAAAGTATGGAGGTTCAGTTTCAAGATGGACACTGCATTTGTTTCTCTCCACCCAGTTAGCTTAGGCATCATAGTAGGCTCCACATCACCCCGTTATGTGGTTATATAGTCACCACCTAGCGTTGTATATGGTTTCTGGGGTTGCAGGAAAACATTTAGCTTGTCACTCAGTGTGGAACCACCTGAAGTGAAAGTAGAGTAATAATAAGTGACAGGAAGGAAAGGAAGAAGTAGGAAGAGAGGTGGCCAGACACAGTAATGCTATGACCCTCCTATTATGTGGCTCACATATCCACGAATTTTTCCGTGGAAATTGAATTGTGCAAATGGTACCACAGAAACCCGTGTTATAAGGCTAATTGGTATGGTGAAATAATTTTTTTTTCCCAAGTCCCTCTTTTGGCCTTGAATCCCACCTCCCCCCAAGATCATACCAGTATTTATTTTAGCAAACTTACAAGCTCTAGAAACATTACTGGGCATACAAGTGATAAATAAGTGGTGATAAATTACCATGACCATGACAGGGGATGGAGCAATGCATTGATGTCAGAGAAGGGTGTATCTGAGGCTGAAGATCCTCTCTCTCCCTCTGTAGAGAGGGCGAGGGAAGAGGATGCAGAGTGCACCTGCATGGCAGCCATGCTTGGCGGCCGTAATGACACATCACTGCTTGGGACTTTCTAATGTCTGCACATGACAGGACATGTTTTGGAGGGCCAATTTCCAGGAGTTTCCTGTGTAACAGGAATCAGTGTAGAATTAATCTCACTGTGTAAATGGTGAGGGGTCATTGTAGTAGTGGCAGTAGTTGTAGCTTCGTTGTGCAACCAAAGGATTATCTGAAAATTTACACAGTGAACTGCGGGTAATAATTACCTTTCTCCTGCAGTCCACCTTCCTCCTTTTTAGGTAATAAGGAGGGAATTGAGGGATGTTTATATAACCACTCACCTGCATCATGTTAATATTAAAATGATATCAAAAATGATATTAATAACATACACAGTAATGTTAAGGTTTAATAAGCAGAATTCACTAAGTAAAAGGTTTTCATGAAGCCTTCCATGCCACTGAAAATACTATCCTTAGATGGCTCCTTGAAGGGTAGTAGGGTTCTTCTTCCAACTTGATGGGAGCACATTGGCCAGCTATCATTATGGAGGTTCAGTTTGGTGATGTATTTTGTACTTTGTTCTTGCAGCTACCAGGCAATTTTATTCGCCTTATAGATGACTTTCAAAGTTGGAGGAGTTAGACAGAGCCTCCATTAGCATCTTCATTTTTAGAGGTCTGCCTTAAGTTGAGTAACATTATCTTGTAATAGCAAGACTGATACCTGTATGTAAATTGTCATCTGAATAAAGGGGTTTGTATATTGAAGGCCCCCCCCCTTTTTTTTTTTTTTTTTTTTTTTTTAATAGCTGCATTATGAATTGATTTGGGATATTTTCAATGCCCACAAAGAACTACAGAGTTTCTTGTGCCACTTTGAATATGGCTGTATGTTTTCCCAGACATGTAATTACACAGTAGATCTAGAGTAGGTGGAACAAAACTTGATAATGTTGTAGTTTAGACAGTGAATATGGAAGCTTTTAAGGTTTGTTTTATATTTTATATTTTTCATGTAAGTTCAGGCAACTGTGCTAGTAAGTTCTCACCACTTCCTGCCTCCCCAACAGGCTAAACTTCAGACATAGATGGCGGGTCTTGGAGTTGCAGGCTGACGTCAGTAGAGAAGAAGGCAAAGGAAATTATGAAGGAAACACCTAATCTACCAAACGAAGGACATCGGCACTCTTATTTCTCATGATGATATTGAACATTTGTAAGAACACTCAACGAAAAAAAAGTATCGGTCATATTACCTCACATATCATTCTGAAACAGTTGAAGCATTGTGATATATGGGGTACCCTGTAATTATACGGTATATAACTGCAAAAATGCCTTGATAAATATTATGACTTGATATCACATAAATCATCACATATTGAATGGTATATTTTTTAAGCAATATATTAATTAGTTTGATGTGCGTCTGCAAAACTCTCGTTTTCACAATCATTGATCCCCAGGTATGCGATACTTTTTTTGGTTGACTATACAACAGTGAAAAAGGGAAATTTGTAAACTACTTAGTGTTCTGAGGTTTAAATGCCCCTTTTACAAATCTTTTTTGGCTACTTTTTCAAGTCACATACCTCCTCTCCTCATTATTGTTATTATTATTACTTGGCATGTTTCACAGGACATTGCCTTCATTGTT
>JAGKTI010025721.1:0-13868 GCA_018397915.1 Birgus latro
CACGAGATTATGAGAGCTAAAACTCAATATGTGGAGAAAGGGATGGAGTTAATAATGGGTGGTGAAGGTTTAAGTGTCTCAGGCTCATCTCCAGCAACTTGGTGGAATTATTTGGGGATAGGAAAGGGTGAAGTTATTCAGTTTTGTGAACAGTCACTCTGAAGTAAAGGTCACAGGACAGGTCAGAGTTTTGGCCTAAACCCTAATTGATTTTATTCGATTTGAGTCATATTTGATGGAATAGTTCAAGGTTAGCCGAGGATGAAATTATTCTATTTTCAGAGCAGTAAGTTAAAGGTCGGAACCACAGAGTATATTATCTTAAACGTTTTTGATCCAGTTGAATCGTTCATGCTGGGTAGATTTAGTGTTATATAAGGATGAAATAATTCGATTTCGAAACCAATGTAGAAGGTCGACGACTCGGAGCTGGGTCAGAGAGGTTCACGTTAGGCTTTTCCAGACGATCAGTTTTCACTTGGTGTGTCCTCCCCCCCTTCCTTGCTCGTTGTAGTTGTGTGTGGGCTTCGGAGACGTCGATTGGGACTTGATGTGTAGGGGAGCCCTAGCAGCGCACCTTAATGAACTCCACGTTGTGTGGAAGTCTGGTTGCAGGGTAGATGCTGCACTTCCGTCTCCACTCTGCTGTGCCCCCTCCCCTCTCGTTGGGTCTCTGTCGCTTACAAGGCTCTTTTCTTCTGCTGTTGCATCTTCCTTCCTTTTTTCCTATCCTCTCAATTCTGTCTTTGGCTTTAAATTGAGTGGAAATTTCCATATTCATCAAAATTCTCATCAATGACATCTCGTAAGTTGCGTTAGGGTGTGCCCATGGGCTATTGGTTTGGCCAGTTGTAGGGATACTGGTGGTTCGGCACCACCCCAGTGTGTGGACCCCTGCAGAGGTATATCTCTGCAGGGGTGGAACTGCTGCTGAGCTGCAGCTTCCGGATCCGAGGGTGATGTTGCTTAGTGGCAGGACTCTCAGCCAGTAGCCAGTGGCTCATCATTGTGCTGGAAGACTTCGCTCTCCCACACGGTGATTCTGTCTCTTCATGGGTAGGGTAGGGAGTGCATGCTTGGAGCTTTTCCGTACTTGTGTTATTGGCCGGGCCTCTGGACTCCGAGTTCCACCCAAACAATCCTTTCTTTTTAACGATCATGGTGAACCTTTTCCTTCCCAAAGAAGATTATGGAAATTGTTTCTGGTTCCCACTCCCCCGTTTCTGCCGATTTTCTGACCCCAATGGCGACCCCTTCTTCTTTTCCTGGTACTTCTCTGGCTGTTTCCACTGTTTCTCTACCAGGTTCTACGCCGTCTCCTGCCTCACAGTCCCTTCCTTGTACAGCTCTATCTACCTGTTCATCCTCTTTAGTAACTTTTGAACCTTATCTGCCTCCGCCCCTTTATCTACCCGTCCTGTTTCCTCGGCTTCTTCATTCCGTCCTCATACTGCAATTCAACTCACTAACCCTGTCTTGACCACCTTTCCTTTTGGATCCCTGACTTTGTCTCAGCATTTTAACATCAGTTCCCAAACAGATGACCTTTTGCTTCACCTTTCACCGCTACGACAGGTAGTCTCCGATATTACATTCTCCATACGACCCAGTGGCTCTCGTCTCCTCATAGTACAAAATGCAGCTGAAGTAGAAGAAATCGTATCATTAGTTGACCCATCAGGCAATCCAGTCTCATTCTCTCCAGATGTACAGTTGAATTTAGCAACAGGCACTGTCACGAATTTCCTAGATCGTGAAATTATGTATCGTAATTCGTGACATCGATTGACATTGTGGGAACGATGGAATAATTCTGAAATCCATAGAATTTCGCTCATTCTCTTAACCGTCCGCTTCTGTACTTATATTTGCATCAAGTTGTCAAAACTTTCGTTATTTTTTTCGTGAGTGACTGTCTCTATGTACAAACAGTGCATTTCGCTGAGCAATATTACACTTGCCTCTCTGGCCGTTGAGTTGGCCACGCCCTTTCCCACGATGCCCCCTGGGTAGAACAAGCATCGAGCTTAGTCGTCTCTCGACAGTCACGGAGCGCGGGTTGCGATACTTAACGCGGATAGATTTCTTCTTAGTGATCTTCAGTATCCTGCAGTATCGGCGTATCCTTGAATCTCCCACCAACCTGGTGATCGACTATAGCAGCGGCGATCTCATCTCCACTGACCAGTATTTCTTTTGTTTTTCCTAGGCTTAAGGTTATTTAGATATTCAGCTCAGTGCTTTATTTAGCTATTGGTTTGAGTGCCTGAGTGAGTGCATTTCTTTTCCTTTGATTTTGAATAGATTCATGTAGCGTAAATTTATTTTCATGTAGTTAATGAATTTACAGTTCGTTTTCTTGAGCTTTGTTAAATGTAACAGTCGTGTTTGATTTCCCCACATTTAGCACACTTTCGCTACTCCAAGTTAGCACAACTCCTTATATTAATCACGACTGGTATTTAGGCCAGCTCTTGGTATTAATTCTAAAATCTTTTGTGCCTGCTAGGAGTCCGGCTCAGCCAAGATCCTGTTTATTATTATTATTATAATTTATTATTAATTTTTGATTGTCAGGGGGTGAACTAACTTTCTCAGAGGCCAACAGTACAGTAATACAGCCTTCATGAGCGTTTAGTCTATGCTGTGTACTGTTGAGAAAGTTTATAAAATTCTCGACTCTAGAGAATTGGCGAAGTAAGCCAGCATAAAAGTGAAATCGCTACTTGATTTCACGAGTCGATCCTTTCGTGTCAGTCGACTAGATAGTTATTTCCATTGTCCGTAGACATATTCGCATTTTCCCTCGTGACATCTGGCTTCACATTTATTTACATATAAAGTGTATTCTCATTTTCCCCCTGACAGGCACTGTCCGTCTTTCTTGACTTTTGGAAATAGAAATTTCACTGACTGCACAGAAGACATCAGACTCATTCTCTCTGAACAATATCACCAGATTCTTTAAGTTCAGTGCTGCACAATTCCTCTCCGAGAACGCTGCTAACAACCAGCCAACATCGCTAAAACAATTTCAGTCGAGATCATCCTTCCTCCGTTATTATTAGAGGCACAGTCCTCTCTGTTAAAGAATACGTTCATGCCCCTCGTCCATGCACTTCCAGCTGGCGTTTTGGCTGTCCAGCAAAGTACTGTCGGTCACAGGCTGTTGGCCCCAACTGTTTGCAAGCTGGACACTTAGCGTCCACTTGTGTATCGACCTTCCAGTCCTGTTCGAACTGTGGGGTACATTATACAGCTTCCTACAGAAGTACCAGAGTGTCCCATATCCGGTGGAAAACAGGGCTTAACGCTCTTAGAAGTCCGTCGACAACATCGTCGCTTGGGGAGCTCCCCTGGCATCTAATATGCATGCGTGTCCAGTTCCACTCTCATATCACAGGTTTCAAGCTCATCCAGTGTCTCTGCTTCTGTACCTCTCTCAATTTTTTTTGCTATTCTTGCCTCTCTTCCTAATTCTTCTTCCTCCAGTCCCTTTCTTGTTCTGCTTCCTCCACCCTACCTCCTTCCCGTACAGTATATTCCCGTTCTTCTCCCTCAGTTTCTTCTCCTCTAGCTAACTTGCTGTTATATCCTCTGTATCTCATATTCCTAGTCTCCCCCCCCCCTTCCTCCGCTGCCCAGTGTATCCATTGTTCCGCCTTCTCCAACCAACAGCCCCGTAATGCTGTGTCACCAGGTTGCACTCAGCCTTTGTCCTGTCTTATGGAAGCAGAATCTCTGCAAAGTATCATCAGTTATCTTCACCGTACCACTTCCCTGCCAACCCTTGTCACTGCGGAAATACATTCCTCCCTTTCTCCACTCCCTCCAACCCCCATTCCTACTACCTTTCCTGAACCTTCCCCTCCCATTCTTTGTACACCTCTTGCACCTCCTCTTCCTTTCTCTTTTGTTTTCCACTCTTCCTCTTTCCAGCCACCCTCCTCCTCTGTGATCACCACGCCTTCCCTATCTTCCCCGATCTCTTCCGTTCTTGATTTACCTGTGCCTCCCGGATATTCTTTTCCTGAACGCCGTAAAGAATCTCTGCGCTCCTCCCTCACTTGATTCTCCATAGCCATGACACTCCTTCAGTGGAATATTAGAGGCTTCCGTACGCATCGTATGGGCCATCGTTTTCTTATTTCCTCCCATAATCCTCTTCTTATCTTTCTTCAAGAAAACTTTCTTCATACTTTCCCGGTTCCTATTCCTGACTACTTTTCCTGGATCCCCTCCTTCATATGACACTTCCCTCCTTATCCGCAATGATGTCCCCTTTGAACCTCTTCCTATTTCTTCTTCTCTCATACATCTGCTTGTGTCCTTCTCCGTCAGTAGATCACTGTCAGCTCTCTCTGTCTCCCTCTGTCCCTCTTGACTTTCCTAACTTTGTCTCGTTCCTTCATTCCTTTCCTGCCACTATTTCTTGGTGACTTCAGTTGCCGGCATTGCCTGTGGAGTGACTGATCACCACTAGAGGACGTATTTTAGAACAGTTTCTTTCTTCTCAAGATCCTTTTATCCTTAACACTGGCACCCCTACTCACTTTGATCTCCGTACTCATTCCCTCTCTTGTTTCGATCTGTCTCTGCTTACCTTCAATTTATCTCCATTTTCATTGGTCGGTAGTAGAAGACAATCTTTCAAGTGATCACTTCTCCGTCAAGCTCTCTCTTGCCTCTTACTGTCCTCTCTCTCGTCCCCCCCCGTTGTCAGTTCCATGCTGCTGACTGGGAGTTATTTTACCATACGGTGTCCTCACTTCCTCCTTTGTTTTTATCTTCTCCACACAATATGTTGTCCTTCTTTTTCCTGGTTTTAAGTTCTGCTCTCACCGCCTTTCCCTGTGATACACGACTGTCTGCTGCCAAACGTGTTCCCTGGTGGACTCCTACTTGTTCGTGGCCTGTCCGTGTGAAACTTGCCGCTTGGAAAAGTTTTCGTCGTAAACAGTTCACCCCTGATCGGATTCGTAGTCTCCTTATATTTCACCGAGCTTCCGCTGCCTCCCGTCATACCATCTGTCAAGCTAAACGTTCTAGTTGGAGAGACTGTGTTTCTTTTGTTTCTGTAGCTAAATACACCTGTTGCAGCAGCTTGGTCCTGACTTCGTAGATTATCAGGAAAGCATATCCCACGCCAAGCCCCGGTTCTTCATATTGGTGGCCAGGTTGTGGCTGATGCTTCCTTAGTTGCAGATACCTTAGGTGGTTATTTTAGTCTTAGTAGTAGGTCTCATCTCTCCAGAATTTCATCGTTCTAAATATGAGTCTGAATCCGTACCAATTTCTTTTACGTTGTTAGCTGAGAGAGTTCTTAACGCCTCCTTCTCTCTTCATGAATTGTCGTCTTCACTTAAATCCTGTAAAAATACAAGTGAAGGACTTGTGTTCATTACACTGTGTTAAAACATCTCTCCCCACAAGCCACGTCCTTTCCCTTGGGTGGACTGAAAGTTTCTTTCCTTCTGACTGGCGTATAGCGATCATCCTCCCGTTCCTTAAACCTGGTAAACCTGGACACCACCCTCAAGATTACCTTCCCATAGCCTTGACTAGCTGTTTAGGTGAACTGTTTGGACGGATGTTCAATACTCAACTCATGTGGCACCTTGAATCCTGTAGTCATCTTTCCCCCATATATTTGGGTATCACATAGCACGCAGCACCTTAGATCTTCTCCTCAAACACGAATATTTTATCTGGTTTTTCACTTTGCCAGGCGGTCATTGCCATCTTTTCTTCATTTAGAGAAGGCCTACGATACGACGTAGAGGTATCACATTCTTCGTTGTCTTCGTTCTCTTGGTCTGCGTGGTAACATAGGTGTTTTTCTTCAAAAATTTCTTTCCCACCGAAAATCTCATGTCCGTCTAAGAGACCCATTCCCGTGCCCTTCTCAAGCATGAAGGTGTCCCTCAGGGCTGCATCCTTAGTACTACCCTTTTTCTTATAGAGATTAATGGCATTATCTCTTCTCTGTTCCCTTCTGTTTCAATCTCTCTGTATGTTGATTTAGCTACTTGAGCTGCAGATACAGATCTGCCTCGGCTCCAGTCCCTTTTTCAGTCCGCCATCGATGCTGCCTCCACGTGGGTTACTACTCATGGTTTTCGTTTTTCATCCTGTAAGTCATGTACGGTAACGTTTACTCGTTCGCGAACCATACCGCAGCCTTCTTCCCTACCGATCCTCCACCATATTTCTTGGCCTCACATTTGACTCGGTTAAATTGGAATGTGAATAGTTCTTCCCTCGAGTCTTCTACCCTTCATTGTCTTCGTTTGATGTAAACTTTGTTTCACCTTTGATGGGGTGCTGATCGTGTCACACTTCGTCTTCATTCTGTCTTAATTTTTCCCAGGCTCGATTATGGTTGCCAAGCCTATTCTTCTGCCTCCATTCGCACTCTTTCAAAGCTAGTTTCCATTCATCATACTGTTCTTCGTTTAGCAATTGGTGCTTTTCGGTCGGCTCCTGCTACAAGTCTGTACTGAATCAGGCATTCCCCCCTCTCTCATGGTCGTTCTCTTCTCACTGTCAGGTCCTATACACGTATCTTTCTGTTCCCTACAAATAAGTTACTCCGTCCTCCTAGCCTTCTCCAACGCTCTTTTCACTCTGTCTCCCATCTCCTTCTTCAGGTCTTCACCTTTCTTCACTTTATTTATTTTTTCTTTTCTCCTATTCTTCCACTTCGTCAGTTTTCTTCCCACCTGCTGTGGTCTGCCCTACTTTTCTCCCTTGTTCTAAGTCTTTTCTTCCCCCAGATACCCCTCGCTTCCTTTTTCTTCAACAAATAATGTCCTGTCACTCTTCTGCCACGCAGATCTTTACTGACGACTCTAAATTTTGTCATGGTGTTGGGTTTGCTGTTTTGTTCCCTGACTCCTTCCAGAGTGCACTTCCCTCCATTGCACGTATCCTCACAGCAGAACTGTATGCTGTTTTTTTTTTTTTGCTCTGAAGTCTCTTCTTAGGTTTTCCTCCTCCACCTTTATTATCTTCTCCGATTCTCTCAGTGCGCTCACTTCCTTTCACGCCACGCCTTCTTCTCATCCTCTAATCACCCAGATTCAGGAGTGGCTGTTCCGCCTTTCTGTTCGGAAACAGTCAGTTCACTTCTGCTGGGTTCCTAGCCATATTGGGTTTACAGGTAATGAACAAGCTGACTCATTGGCACGATCTGCTACTTTTTCCTCAAGGTCCTTTCACTGCACCATTCCTGCCTTTAATTGTTTCCACCCTCTAACCCTTCTCTTCCGTGAGCGTTGGCAGTCCTTGTGGAACCAACATGTTCACAACAAACTTCATAGTGTTAAACCCTCTGTTCTTCCGTAACACACATCGACCCACCACAATCGTCGATGGGAGACTATCCTTGCTCGTCGTTGCTTAGGTCATACCCACCTAATTCGAGCCATGACCCTCGGCCCGTCTGCTCACACTGTAGCTGCGCTATGACTATCCGTCATCTTTTTCTTAATTGCCCGTCTACATTCCAACAACGTCTCGCAGCGTTCCTCTTCCTTTCTTCACTACGTCGGCCCCAGTAACTTACTGTTTTCTTAGGTGACCCTCCCACTGTTTCTATATCCAATATTATCATCTTTCTTACTACACTTCATATCATACATTTAATAAAATTATTTACCCCACTCCCTTTCACCTTAGTGCCATGTA
Organism: Birgus latro; assembly: GCA_018397915.1. Classification (NCBI taxonomy): domain Eukaryota; kingdom Metazoa; phylum Arthropoda; class Malacostraca; order Decapoda; family Coenobitidae; genus Birgus; species Birgus latro. The sequence goes on from JAGKTI010025721.1 coordinate 7,690, forward strand.
GCCGTATGGCTTGGTGCTAGTTCTTCATTATTCCTTCCTTCCTTCACCTGGTGTGTCCCATCACGCATCATTGTGACGCATCACGTTATAAACAGTAGTTCAGAAGTGGGGAAGATGCATCAGCTCATCACGTCTACATAATTATTTTCCAACATTTTTCATTACCTTACAGCAAAACCAGAAGTACTTACTGATCACGTTGAGGGCAACGTATTGCACTCTCTGAGTGCTTCTTCTCACACTCATATTAGAATGCCCTAAAAGGGAAGGGGTTAATGAACGTTTTATCTAGCTTCATCGCGTTCAAAAATTTTCTTCTACGCTAAATCAGATCGTCAGGTGGTAACGGTAACAGAAATAAAACAAGCAAGCACAGTAGAAGTGGTCAGCATCGCTTCACAGCAGGAGTCTGTAAAACCTCGAGGATCAAAACAATCGCAAATAATACAGTAATTAGCCTTAAAAAATATATCAATGCTAGTACCAAAATAGTCTTCTATAACCACTTTTCGTTTGAAGGTGCCGCTGCTCGTCATCATCACCTCCCTGGAGTCATACTGTAACCTGCCTACCCACAGTGAGCTGTGGAGTAGGAAGATAACGCTTCTGGCTGAAGGGGTTAAGGCAATGATTAAGATAATGAATACGATGGGTGAAGAGAAGTATTCAGGAAAGGAGGTGATTTAAGCTGTTGAAATAAATGGAATGAGAAGAGAGTTCAGTTACTGAGTGATTAGGTAATGAGTAGAGGCATTGAGTGAGGAACAAGAATATGGGTAATTAGTGATGATAAAGAATAAAGATAATAGAGAATGGTCTTATATGAATAAGTATTAAGAATGGTGGGATAATGAGTTAGGTTGTAAATGATGGCACTGCGTGAGACTATTTAAAGAGGAATTAGGAGAGTGAGTGAGGGCATTGCTGATGGGGTTAATACTAAACAGGTAATTGAGATGAGACTGCATTAGACCGTTGATTGATATGGTACTGAGTCAGGGTGTAAAACAGCGCTAATTGATGATACTGAATTTGGAATGAGGAGTGTGACTGAGGGTAATGAAGATAGTGTTGATAATGGACAGGTTGCTGAAGGGATATTGAGGTAGGGAGTATATTGATGTTACTGAAATAGGAATGAGGAGGGTGAGTAAGGGTACTGATGAGGGGTTAGCGTTAACACTTGACAGGTGTACGAGGGCCGTGTCCCTTCTCTCCTCTCCCCGTACCTTCTCTAACGTCACGAATTACGTCATGCTTGGTACTGAAGCGGTGTGTGTGTGTGTGTGTGTGTCCACGCGCCAACCCCTTCTGTCAAATGACGTTTTAATATGTACCGGTAATTTCTTAAGCCATATAATACGATGACGTCTTTCTTATTTTGTTCTTGTTAACTCTAAACGCTTATATTCCGCTTGGAGAGAATTCTGTAATTAGAAGAGTTGCATACGGCTCTTATTAACCCCTTCAATATGAGAGGGGTTTCCAAAGGTGAATGAAATCGTCTGGAAGCAGAGAAAAAAAAAGTCAGGGGATCAGGTGAGTTAATGTTGCTACTTTAACATGAAAATAGTTAACTCCGAAACTGAATTAAATAATCTGCAGCAAGAATTGAAAAAAAAATGACGTCCTTTTGGCTGCCGTGGTTGAATAAGGAGTAGGAAAAGGTAGGAAGAAAAGCAGGGAAAGGGAGGGATGACGGGGTGTACGAGGAGAGTTTTAAGAGAGAGGGAGAGAGAGAGAGAGAGAGAGAGAGAGAGAGAGAGAGAGAGAGAGAGAGAGAGAGAGAGAGAGAGAGAGAGAGATGTAGGAGGTAGAAAGAAGGGGAGATATGGTAGGGAATTTAGAAAAAAAAGAGAGATTAAGAAAGGAAGTTGGAATAGAGAGAGAGATTGAAAGGGGGGGAGTATTAGATAGAAGGCAGAGAGGTAGGGAAAAGAGAGAGAGGGAGAGAGAGAGAAAAATGAATGGACAAGAAACAGTTAGGTAGAGACGGGAAGAGATGGGAAGAAATGGAGAGGAAGGGATTTTTGACCCAATGAATGCAGTGACGTATCCTTACTTTGCTCTAGGTTTTTTGTGTGGTAATTTTATTCAGATTAGAGGAGTCTTGTAAAAGTGATAGGATTAATAAAGTCTGTTTAACCCCTCCAGTTGCAAATCTCTCTTAAGCTTGATAGCGTCGTCTGGAGATAGTAATAACAAACTCAAATAAAAAAAAAAAAGTCATTGGAATGGTGGTATGAGAAACAGTGATGGGAGGAGGGAGATAAGGAGAATAATTCTGGGAGTGATTTCAAGGAAGGAAGAAGAAGGGAGGGAAAAATCGTGAAGAAGTTGTGTGAGGAGGTAACGGAGAAGAGAAAGTAGGATTAAGAGAGGGATTAAGAGAAGAGTTTTCATTTCTATTTTTAATTGTTTTGGGAGCCAGGATTATTGCCTGGACTGAGGAGAGAAGGAGGGAGAGGATGAAAGAAATGAGGAAGGAGCAAGGTGTAAGGAGGAGGAGAAAAGTAGGAATAAGGTAGTGGGAAGAAAAGGAGGGAGGAAAGTAGAGAAGGGAAAAAAGGAACGAAGAGAGGGAGAGAGAAGCGAGAAAGAGGGGAGATTGATGTAGAAAGGAATGAAGAGATTTTATAGTAGAAGAAGGATTAAAGGAAAGGTGTATTGAATGTAGAAAGGAAGGAAGGAAAGAATGAGGGCTGGCTGTAGAAAGAATTGAAAGATTAAAATAAGTGAATGGGTGAATGTATATAGGACGGAATGAAACACTGAAAAGAAGACTCAGAAAATGTAAGAAAAGTAAGGAAAGAAGGGATACTAGAAATGGAAAAAGGAAAGAATATGAAAAGAAAAGAGGAGAGACAAGGGAGAAGATGAAAAACAGAAGAGTGGGAAGAATAGACAATGTAGGGAAAGGAGAAGATCGTAATAAGGAAGAAGTACAAGAAATACAGGAGATGAACGAAAAAATTGGGATGTTTGGAAATGAAGAATGAGAGGAAACAGTAGAAGCACAAATTGACACAGGCTCCTGTGACTAACTTTTAGTTGAATAAAATCGTCTTGTGTTAGCTGTATTACAATACTGGAGTTATTCTGACCATGAGAGGGTTAATGATGACAGTATGAACATTCAGGCTGGTATGACAACTGAATAAAATCGTTTGGTGTCGGCTGGAATAGAAGACTAGCGGTGTCCCAGCCATTGGAGGGCAAACAGAAGTAATAAGACGATTAGAGATAAAAAGTGACGTATTGTAGGTGGCATAGGAGGCTCTGTTATGCCTTTCCTATAGCGATTTATTTTGCATATTACGCATAAAAGATATTTTTTGTGCTATTTTTGTTTAAGTGTAATGTGCAGGATAAATCATTAAGGAAGAGGTATTACAAAATATCCAAAGTCACCTAGAATACGACCCAATCCCCTCATTTCGTGGTCATTTTTATATTTTGTTCTGGCAGTGGAACATACGATTTGGTTTAGTTTAGGGGAGGCCTCTTGTAGTGAAGGGATTAATGAAAGCTAAATATAACCCATATTGTTCGAAATATCTCTCCTGAGCCTAAAAAAAAAAAAAAAAACGAAATTTGTTCCTGACACTCGCCACACTATTTTATCCTTGATTGCCTGTTCTATAAGGGTTGAAAACGTTAACCACCAATCCTTCTCAAGACGGGGGTAAATGTTAATTATTTTGTTCCTACCACCGCCACATGATTTTATTCAGCTTAGTCTTTCCGTTGTCCATTAGTTAAACACCAACAGCAAACCCATCCAGGCCAAGAGGCATCGTTACCCCTTGATTATGAAAAGTCATCCCCGAGCAGATTGAAAATCGTCTGACGATAGTAATAATAAAATCAGGGAGATGCCATGATGCTGCCGGAAGACTGTAGTTCGGTGAATTAAACCGTCTGACTGCAGCAACAACAATATTTCCTAGGTGGCAGCGTAGTAAAGGAGTAATCCCTCTTTACTGCCATAGTAATGTTAACTGTCTCCAGAAGATTTTAGTCAGTTTATGAGTAGCTCCATGTTCTTTGAAGGGACATGAAACGTGTTGTTGATTTACTTCCCCTTTTCCCAGTTTAGCGTCGACCCCTTCCTTACGGTGATTTTTTTTTTAATCGTATTATTCTTGCTTCCGCCAAATTAAATGCGCTCTTTGTGTCATTTTATGTGTATCCACGAAAATTTTTTGGGTGTGGCGAATTGTGTGTTCTTTAACCCGTTCATTCCGACAACTTATTTTTCATTGTTAGACTTTTCAATAGAGGATTATGTTCAACAGTTTACTTCAGATGTTGCAGTGAAGGGATTGAGTCGGTATTTATCCTTCCCCGTTGCCCATAGTCTCCCCTCAGTTGAATGTAATCTCCCGGTGATAACAAGAGTGGGGGGGAAAAAGTTTAATCGAGTTGAAGGGGCTGACGTCTAGAGGTTGAAGACATCGTTTATGTATATATATTCCTTGTTTCTACCAGACGATTTTATTCAGTATAAGAGAGCCCCCTGCTGGTAGCGAAGGGGTTAATGAAGACTAACCCCTCCAGTTGCTTCCCGAAATTGAAGTAAATCATTTGATGGTAAGTAAATGACGTACTCGGGGTGAAAAGTTAAGTAAATTTATAATGGCAAGGGAACTGAAAATACAGCCGTTCCAACTGTGAGCGATACCTTTTTTTTTTCTCTCTCTCTTTTTAACCAGAGATCTATCGTTAAGTTGAATAAACTCGTTTGGTACTTATATGATATGGATATTGTCTCTAATCCTCTAGAGCCATGGATATAGAGCATAGTAACCCCTTCAGGCTGGTGATGTGTCATTTATTTTATCCTTCCTACCTTCAGGCGATTTTATGCAGCTTAGAGTCGAGTTCTTCAGTAGTGGGGGTTAGATACAGCCATCATTATCCCAGTCAGTGCAAGATATTTTTTCCCAAGTTGAATATAGCCGTCTGGTGGTAGTAAGAACGAAGTAAAAATAACGTAATTGGGTTGAAGGGGTTAAAATAGGTAAAATCGTTTGGCGACGTGATGAATGAAAAGATAAAAGATGTCCACGTACTGAAGGGATTAATCGAGAGAGGGAGTCTAACCCTTTCATGATCAGAGTTTGTCGTAAGCTAAATGTAATCGTTTGACGGCACCAAGAAAGAAAAACAGGGTGTCCGAAAATAGCTGTCTGTCTTTCATGGTGTCGTGGCGAATAATTGAGGACGTACAATACTGCAGAAATTAAGTAATAACATGTAAAGCGACGCTCTAAAGTTTGTGTAGGTATCCAGGTTGTGTTTTTGTGTGCTTTCTTAAGAGTAATATTAAAATTGTAATAACCGATTCTACCTCTATGGCAGCGCTGAGTGATGGACATTTCCAGAGGCTGTCTTGCCATACCCATACGGTTTTATACTTCTGAAATGCGAGAGAACTTTCCTGAGTTAAGTGTAATGTAGGTGGTGAGAGAAACAGTTCCCCCCCTCTCTCTTTTTTTTTCTCTCTCTCTCATGTTAATTACTATACCTTGCTGAGCTTGTATACTGATATTTGGACAGAAGTAATCATATACATTTCGAGTTAATTAGCAACTTTCATTTCCAGGGGTCTCTTCCCAGCTAGAGTCGACCGGCGGTAGCAAGGATTAAAATATAGAAGTCGTTATTGTGCTGACAGTTTATGAAGATCATCTCCAATCACCTTACTAGAAAAGGTCTCTCCCAGCTTGCTAAAATCGCCTGGCAGCAACAGGAATAGAATACCGTAGTGGCCGTCGTAGTGAAAGGACTAAGTGTAAACAAGAATGAGCACTCAGAGTGTAACACGCGCGCCCCTTTGTCCTTCACCTTCAACTGCTTACTCTCAAAATCAGCTTATTCTTTCCTGCCTAACCCTTAACCCTTCCACCAAGCTTGGTTCAAATCAGATCACAACTGGCTGAATTGACCTTCCCCTTTGACTGATCGTTCTCAGGATGGAATCTCTGTACGCCTGATTTAACCTGAATCAGATGAAAGCTGTTTAAGTTGACCATCATGCCACGTGACCTTGACCTTTTACTTCATATTCTAAAGAGAAGAAAAAAGTAGGTTAACCCATTGGATGGTCCTCAACCCATCCATGAAGTTTGATCCAATTAAGATAAAAACTTACTGTGTTCACACACACACACACA
>JAGKTI010025723.1:0-13867 GCA_018397915.1 Birgus latro
CCAGTTTAATACAGCCTTTTATGCGGGTTCGCTAACAGATGGAGTGCACTGGTCAGGTGAGGCAAGGAGTAAGGTGAAAAATAAATTGTTGACAGTGATAAGAGGGTATCTGGCCTAATAAATTAGATAGCTAATAGTAGTAAGAGGCATTCCTTCCATTCCACCATGAGTTGGCAAGGTGTAGGAATTCAGATTAAGGAGGACGATGAGTTTGATCAGACTGAGGTGCAGCAGTTTTTCCCGAGTTCAGCCTGTCCTCAGACTCCGGATCGATTTCTAACAATGTCGGGTAATGAGAATCTCACAAGGCCAAGGGATGTTCCAACTCTAAAACTGGGTCAACTACAGGGTACTGATGCGGCAGCTCGCCTGGAAATGTTTTTTGAAGCAGTAGAGCAGTGTAGCCAAGATGATGGAATGCGCATACAAACTGCGAAGAGTCGAGTGAGCTCGGAATTGGCAGTTTTCATTCATAACGTCCAGACTAAAAGACGAGTAACCACGTGGCTAACATTCAAGGCGATCATTAGATCAGCGTTTGGTATTGAAGTAAGTATCGATCGGGCATGGCAGGAACTGGATTCAGCTTGCTACGATTGGGTAGAATCACCTCAGGCCTTTACGCACCACTTTATTTGTCAACATGCAGCCATTGAACACAAATTTCCCGAAGAGAGATTCCCTAACCGAGACAAAACTATCAAGCGTAAATTGTGGTATGGATTGCCTCTTCCATCAAGGAGTAAACTTGAAGGTTTCCTAGATGATGAATACCCATTAAAAAAATTCATTGACCGAATAGAGAATGAACGCCAACTATTGGAAGTGAGTCAGACCTCTCAGGTTAATATGTTGCCTTCCAAAAGAAGCATGAAAGATAGGGAGGTAGGCAACCAGCTATCACCTTCTACCTCACCGAAACAGAGTAACATTTCGAATCCAGACGGACCAAAAGAAGTAGTAAAGGATCTAAAGCGCCAGATCCGTGAGCTTAAGTCTAACCTGGCACAAGCAGATAAGGGACGGCCTAATAACCCTAAAGCATATAGGGACATATACTGTGCTCATTGTCGAACTACCTCTCACAACCTCAGAGATTGTTGGCGAAAACCCCCTCCTGGACACTGTTTTGATTGTCGCAGACCCGGATGTTGGCGAGGTGAGCGCGGGTGTCCGGACGTAGTCCCGACACCACAGCTCAAGGCGTCTCTCTGGTAGTAACTCAAGAACCGACTCAGCAGTTATGACTAGCTGGCGGCCAAACATCTCCCACTATCAGTGTAATAACAAATGGGAAGATGTTAGAAGCTGTCGTGGACACCGGCAGTAGTTACACTTTAATCAAGGAGTCAGCATTCAAATGGATCGGGGGAGAACTGAACACACATCGAAATCCACCGCGCTTACAAGGAGTCACAGGCGCACCTCTGAGAATATTAGGGATGTTGCGAGTAATAGCGGTCGGTGATAAGAAAGTACACAAGCAGTGGGTCCCGGTAGTATCAAACTCCTACCTTAGTACAGACATTCTCCTGGGATGTGATGTGTTGAGCCAAGCTTTGCTCATGTGGGATGGAGTGAAGAGAGTTATGATCTGGGGTGGTGCACCTTATGTGGTGAATCATATCCGCCGACAGAAAAACAAGGTGAGGAGAGTCAAAGATGAACCCGTAGAATTATCTATTCCAAAACAAACCTTCTCACAGATTAACCTCCTTACGACCTTACAGTTAGACCCTTACCAATCTAAATTTGTGTCCATACCTGTGAAAGAGGATCCAACAACTAATCTTATCATCTACCCACAGTCTAGAATTAGTCATAATAGTCACCCTTATTTGGTCCAAGTAAACGAGGCAAACAACATCTACGTTCCACTCATTAACCCCACTAAAAAGGTGAAAGTGTTACGAAAAGGTACCATCATCGGTTCGTACGAGAGAGTGACCAGCCCAGTCCCTGACAAAATTAACTTCACAAAAATACAAAACGACCTTCTACCAGAGAATGATCACGTCAAACAAAAGGGTACCCGTTGTCAGAAACTGAAAGCTTTAATTGATGAACAGAAATGGCAACAACTCACTGATGACCAGCGAGAAGAATTAACTGAATTAATTCTAAAGTATGACCCTCTATTTATCCTTGACCAAGGGGAATTAGGTCTGATCAAGGGTCCTCCAGCTCATATTAAAGTCGAAAATCCTCAGCCCAGTCGAGGCCCAATGTATCGCTATCCAGTTCAAGCAAAACAAATTATCACTGATATGTTGAAGGAATGGAAGATAGAGGGATCATTGAAAGATCCACAGCAGCCTGGTTATCACCTATCGTCTTCGTTAATAAACCTGATGGTAGTAAACGAATGTGCCTCGATTACCGTCGTGTAAACCGGCATCTCGCAGCCGATGTCTATCCACTTCTGCGGCTAGATGAATTAGTGGAACAAGCCGCTGGACATCAATATTACGTCACTCTGGACATGCGAGAGGCATACTTTCAGATTTTATTAGATGAGGAGAGTCGAGATCTGACTACTTTCAGTGATGGTGTGGCTCTCTATCGTTTTTGTCGCCTTGCTTTTGGTCTTAACTGTTCTCCTGCAATCTTCCCATGACAAATGGTCAATTTCCTAACACCTCTTCTACAGAAAGGCTGGGTTAAAAACTACTTAGATGACTTAATCTTATGGGCCCCCAGTTTTCCTACCCTATTGGATCGTTTAAAACAACTTTTCGAACTGCTTGCTAGTAATGGTGTAAAACTAAATCTTAGTAAGTGTGAATTTGGATGTAAAGAAGTGACCTTCCTGGGTCACCAGATTTCGGCAGAGGGAAGTAAACCAGATCCGAAGAATATAGAAGCCATAGTGAAAATGAAGCCACCCACCACCGTGAAGGAGTGAGACGAATCCTTGGAATGTGCGGATTCTACAGAAAACATGTACCGTCGTTCGCATGCGTCGCTACACCACTCACCAATTTGACAGAATCACGAACCACTTTTCACTGGACGGGCGAATGTCAGAAAGCATTTGAACATCTCAAATCTTGCCTTACCAATGCCCCTGCTTTAGTTGGAGCTAAAGTAGATCAGCCATTCATTCTTACTACGGATGCAAGTAACACACACATTGGGGGAGTCCTTAGTCAAGTTCAAGCTGACGGTACCAACAAGCCAATCGGGTACTTCTAAAAAAAATTGACCCCTTGCGAGTCTCGTTATTCAGCCACCGACAAAGAGGCTCTAACAAAAGTTCTTGCATGCCGAAACTATCACTATTACTTATGGGGTACACGGTTCACAGTGATCACAGATCACCAACCAAAAACCAGCATATTTAAATGCAGGACTAAATCACCAATAAATGAACTGATGGATTCTGGAAATGCGGGAATACAACTACGACATACCACATCTCAAAGGTAAAGATAATTTTGTCGCAGACCAGTTGTCACGCCCAGTTCGAGTGGTAGTCCGATCACCTGAAGCCACCTGGCCTGGGTTAAACCGAGAAGAAATGAGAGATCGCCAGAGAGAAGAACCAGTATGGGGAGAACTTGCGCAGTATTTAGTAGGTGGTAGGATTCCTACTAAAAGACTGCCAAAGAATACATTAGATCAGTTTGCCTTGGTAGAAGAAATATTTGTACGTGTAAAGGCGGATGGTAGTCTTCATTATAGTCTCATAGTTCCTCGTACCTTAGTTGTTCAGGCATTGCAACATGCCCATGAACTGACAGGTCATCTAGGGCAGAAGAAAACTATTAAGAAAGGCAAAACCTCAAAGTTGATGTATGTGAATATGTTAAAAAATGTGTAACTTGCCAAAGGTTCAAGCAGAACACTGGATTGCAGCAACAGTGGAAGGAATTACCCCCAGTGAGTAAACCACTGGAGAGGATAGGTATAGATCTCACTGACATGGTTGCTGGAACCCAGGGTTATCACTATGTGCTAACAGCAGTGGACCATTATAGATGTTTTGTCAGGTTTTTCCCCCTTACAACAAAACAGACCACACAAATCACAGACAAACTAGGGCAGTATGTGGCAGATTATGGCACTCCCCGTGGAATTGTCCTGGACAACGCAGGCGAGTTCAGCAGCCAAGAATTCCAGCGGTTCTGCCAGCGACACCAAATCACCTTGTACTACACAACCCCTTATCATCCCCAAGGAAATGGAGTGACCGAGAGGATGCACAGGGCCCTGAAATCCGTCCTCTCTGCCTTATGTCAGGGCCACCCTCTCTGATGGCCCCAATTGCTCCACTCTTGTCAGATCGCCATGAACCAGGCGGTGCATACGTCAACGTGTCAGCAACCGTATTTCGCCTTCTTTTCTCGCCACCCTCCCAGACTGGTTAGTGTGTCATTACCCTCAGTCGATGGCGAGGAAGATGAGATCACAACAGCTCATGCCCTCATTTGGGATACTCACCGAAAAATGTCGAGAAGGTACCGAGACGTAGCTAATAGAAGGCGAAGGAACCAAGTGGTTGAAGTTGGAACCCTTGTGTGGGTCAAGAAACAGTGATTCCTGGCACGTGTCGTAAACTTAACGTGAAATGGGATGGTCCGTATCGTGTGGTGGAAGTGTTAATGGAAGGTAGCGTATACGTGATAGAAAATGTATTCACAGGGAAGGTGTTGCAAAGAGCTGCCGGACAAATAAAACCCTATTATGGAGGGGAAGAGTGGCTCTTAGAACCCCTGGACGAAGTGTTCATACCTGATCCAGAGGACGAACAATTACCACCACGTAAAAGATGACCTCCACGCAGACTAATTGAGGAATGTTGAAGCGTTGTAGTGTGATGAAGTGATGATAAGATGGTTATGGTCATATTTAGATAAGTGCTGGATAGGGAAATGTGTGCAGGTCGGACTGTCTGACTATTGACTGTGGTAGTTCACGAGTTCAGAGAGAGTTTAATCTCGTGTTTGTGGTTATCGGAGTATTTGTCATGGGCGTAGCCCAGTTCAGTGGAGATATTATGTTGCTTTAATTCGAGGGAAACCTGCAAAATTCCCTCAACTCACAGTCAGCACGGCCTAGGGTGTAACAGTGACTTCAGGACCTGACGGGCGCTCATCAGCTATTAGGTGGAGAGCTAGAAGCACAAGGAAGTATGAATGGAGAGCGTAAATGTGATAGTAGGTTGAATGCATGGGAAGCGCCCCTGGGACGATCCTAGCAGCGAGAGTACGGGTTTGTCCAGGTGAGACGACCATGTTACCATTCAGGCAGGAGGATGACTGGAGCACATTTCTTCTACTGAATATTCGGGAGTTCATTGGTGACAGGGAAGCGACCCCCTGGGGTACGCAAATTATTCGTGGACCGACAGGTGCCACTTATGGGAGTATCAGATAGTGAGAACACTGTCTTAATATGGAGTTCATAGGGTGATTCACAGTCAAACTGGGTAACTCTGTCCCGTCCGCACACGTGTCACTAAGAAGTGTAGAAGAATGAATTGTATGAAGACTTACGGGAGGATGGACCCGTGTAATGCTGTAATTTTAAGTTAGTATAAGTATAATATAAGTGTAATATAAGTTAATATAAGTGTAATATAAGTTAGTATAAGTATAATGTAAGTGTAATATAAGTGTAGTTTAAGTTAGTTTAAGTGTGGTGTAAGTGTAGTTCTGGACCCCTGTTTAATTGATGCAATGTATGGGAAATGGACATCAGAATTCATTTTTTGGGCTTGATCCTAATTAATGTATAACAAAAGTGTAATTTTATTGATAGGTAAGACCGTGTGGAGCGGGACGGATGCGCAAAAGCATGATCTGTTTTTGATAAAGAGGCAAAGAAAGTTAATTCGAGGTTAAAATTCACGATAAGTTGTATTTGCACTTTGAATTCAGAATTTTGTAGTTGGGTTTTTTATTATCATCTTGTTGTACTAAATAATAATGTCTGTGAGCTTAGGTAAAGTCTGATTATGGATTATAGTCATTCATAGCCGCGAAATTTATTTAATTTTCACTGGCGCCAGATCACGTAGACCAGACAACTGCGACACATGGTTACAATTAATTAAAACTCGTGAGTTTAGGCTTCGGTAAAAACTGTCCGACCCATGTGACTGCCACAAAATTTGAAACATCGTAAGTCAGTTTGTCTAAGTAAGAGGAAAGTGAAATTCCTTGTTGCAAGTTCCTTGATGATTGTTATAGTAAGTAAACCGTAGAGTAATAGTCAAAGCCAGATCCGGTGTCAGGACAACAGCAGCAAGCGAGCGCGAGTGTCTTCTCTTCTATGTTCATTGTGAGTCCTGACGGCATGGGATCCACAGGTCAGTTGAGAGTGTCCTTAAATCCCCCCCCTTTCTGTCTCAATAATTGATGTTCTATATATCTGTATATACAGTAAGTAGACTGATGATATTCCCCAACCTCTCTTCTATGTTCATTGTGAGTCCTGACGGCATGGGATCCACAGATTGTTGGTGTAACATCGAGGCTTCTAGTTACGGTCTACGTAGGAGCCACGGAGTGTTTCTAGCCAAGGCCCTTACACAATTTCCCCCACTAGATTATTTCTTTCTGTATTGTGGTCGATTATGTATTTGTATGGTCCATTTGGAAAAGTCTTTTCTTCTAAAGTGAAGTATTCTAGATAAAAGCGAGTGTGTTTTATGAAGTCGGATTTTCCTAACATACAGGGTATTGCAAGCATTATGAAATTTTAAATAGAATCATTCTTGTGCAACCGATCATATACATAATTATGTTAATTTATGTAACCCTTTGGAAAATTAGGGCGAATGTACTAAATCTAGAGTAATCTTTGGTGATAAGTTGTGAGCCTGGGAATTAGAGCCGCGAGTCCGTTAGAGACCGTGGTTATTGTAAGTCACGCCAGAATTTGAAATATTCTTTTCTCTTTATTTGTGTACCTTTGTGTTAGGTTAAGAGGTCAAGTTATATGTATAATTAATGTATGTAAATTATTGATCGGGCGTATAATTCATCTGTGTGCAGTATTATCAACATCTTGATGAGTGTAAAAGCCCAAGGATCTTATCAGTGGTGTTCACTCGATTAATAAGCTTTGTACCGTGATATGTGAGTCAGCCTGATTTATTTTCTATGAAGAAGAGAACATTTTTTTTTTCCCAGTTATTCTGGAGGAATCAGAGACTGAAGTATAACTGTGTACTAGTTTCTATTGTTCAAGGGTTAATTTTATTTAATGTATGTTAAGGTTAGTAAATCATAGATAATTATTTTTCTTATGTGTTTGATCTAAACTCCTCTGGGAAGTTTGATAGTGAGATCGAATGGCCCGCAAGGAATGTTACTATCTATAGGATTCACGCATTCTAATTTACTCACGCTACCCTGATTACTGTATCTAGGCCTCAGTGTCGCATCTCTCACTGAATGGTACTAATAACTTCTTTCCTGGCAAATGCTGGTTGGTGGCAGCCTACCAAAATTTTTTCTACTTCTACCTGTTGGTATTTCTTCCTAGTGGTAATAAATTTACGAGGCCTCCCTCAAAAATTCCAGGATCTCTTCCTCGGTAGTAATCAGTAATAAGTAAAAATCTAATAAATATATATAGCACCAAAATTCGCTCCCTTACACTGGTGACAGCGGTGGTAATCAGATAAATCTTCTTGATTTTGAGAGACCCTAAAATCCCTACGTTACACTGGCAGCTAAAGCGGTGGGATTTAGATAAATCGGTAATAACATGCTAGAGGCCCACTTGATCTTATATGGAGAACTCCTAGAAGGTAAAATTTTTCATTGAAGTGATAAAACCAAAAATTGATCGGTATATTCCCACAGTTAAAAGTGTAAGAACAGAATGTTTAGAGTATCCTTAGTAGGTCACAGTCAAATACCTCAGTCATTGAATATTAATTCGGACGTGGAACTGAAAGTGTATCGGGCCCCTGGAGCCAAAGCCAGAACTTTTTTCTCTGATGAACGAATCAGTGGAGTGCTAGAGTGGCAACATGATCTGTGTATACTCTGGATAGGAAGCAATGACATAAGCTGGCATACGACTCCAAGTCAAATAGCGCATGATATTGGTCAAACTGCAGAAGTCATAGAGAGAGATTGTGGAGCAGAAGTTCATATGTGTTTAGTGGGACCCCGTATCTACCAGGGAGACACCCCAATCTCCACTGAGGGTTACCGAACCTTCCAAATTGTCATCAATCAGAAACTGAAACGTAGAGCAAAGCAAAGGGTAATCCAGTTTAATACAGCCTTTTATGCGGGTTCGCTAACAGATGGAGTGCACTGGTCAGGTGAGGCAAGGAGTAAGGTGAAAAATAAATTGTTGACAGTGATAAGAGGGTATCTGGCCTAATAAATTAGATAGCTAATAGTAGTAAGAGGCATTCCTTCCATTCCACCATGAGTTGGCAAGGTGTAGGAATTCAGATTAAGGAGGACGATGAGTTTGATCAGACTGAGGTGCAGCAGTTTTTCCCGAGTTCAGCCTGTCCTCAGACTCCGGATCGATTTCTAACAATGTCGGGTAATGAGAATCTCACAAGGCCAAGGGATGTTCCAACTCTAAAACTGGGTCAACTACAGGGTACTGATGCGGCAGCTCGCCTGGAAATGTTTTTTGAAGCAGTAGAGCAGTGTAGCCAAGATGATGGAATGCGCATACAAACTGCGAAGAGTCGAGTGAGCTCGGAATTGGCAGTTTTCATTCATAACGTCCAGACTAAAAGACGAGTAACCACGTGGCTAACATTCAAGGCGATCATTAGATCAGCGTTTGGTATTGAAGTAAGTATCGATCGGGCATGGCAGGAACTGGATTCAGCTTGCTACGATTGGGTAGAATCACCTCAGGCCTTTACGCACCACTTTATTTGTCAACATGCAGCCATTGAACACAAATTTCCCGAAGAGAGATTCCCTAACCGAGACAAAACTATCAAGCGTAAATTGTGGTATGGATTGCCTCTTCCATCAAGGAGTAAACTTGAAGGTTTCCTAGATGATGAATACCCATTAAAAAAATTCATTGACCGAATAGAGAATGAACGCCAACTATTGGAAGTGAGTCAGACCTCTCAGGTTAATATGTTGCCTTCCAAAAGAAGCATGAAAGATAGGGAGGTAGGCAACCAGCTATCACCTTCTACCTCACCGAAACAGAGTAACATTTCGAATCCAGACGGACCAAAAGAAGTAGTAAAGGATCTAAAGCGCCAGATCCGTGAGCTTAAGTCTAACCTGGCACAAGCAGATAAGGGACGGCCTAATAACCCTAAAGCATATAGGGACATATACTGTGCTCATTGTCGAACTACCTCTCACAACCTCAGAGATTGTTGGCGAAAACCCCCTCCTGGACACTGTTTTGATTGTCGCAGACCCGGATGTTGGCGAGGTGAGCGCGGGTGTCCGGACGTAGTCCCGACACCACAGCTCAAGGCGTCTCTCTGGTAGTAACTCAAGAACCGACTCAGCAGTTATGACTAGCTGGCGGCCAAACATCTCCCACTATCAGTGTAATAACAAATGGGAAGATGTTAGAAGCTGTCGTGGACACCGGCAGTAGTTACACTTTAATCAAGGAGTCAGCATTCAAATGGATCGGGGGAGAACTGAACACACATCGAAATCCACCGCGCTTACAAGGAGTCACAGGCGCACCTCTGAGAATATTAGGGATGTTGCGAGTAATAGCGGTCGGTGATAAGAAAGTACACAAGCAGTGGGTCCCGGTAGTATCAAACTCCTACCTTAGTACAGACATTCTCCTGGGATGTGATGTGTTGAGCCAAGCTTTGCTCATGTGGGATGGAGTGAAGAGAGTTATGATCTGGGGTGGTGCACCTTATGTGGTGAATCATATCCGCCGACAGAAAAACAAGGTGAGGAGAGTCAAAGATGAACCCGTAGAATTATCTATTCCAAAACAAACCTTCTCACAGATTAACCTCCTTACGACCTTACAGTTAGACCCTTACCAATCTAAATTTGTGTCCATACCTGTGAAAGAGGATCCAACAACTAATCTTATCATCTACCCACAGTCTAGAATTAGTCATAATAGTCACCCTTATTTGGTCCAAGTAAACGAGGCAAACAACATCTACGTTCCACTCATTAACCCCACTAAAAAGGTGAAAGTGTTACGAAAAGGTACCATCATCGGTTCGTACGAGAGAGTGACCAGCCCAGTCCCTGACAAAATTAACTTCACAAAAATACAAAACGACCTTCTACCAGAGAATGATCACGTCAAACAAAAGGGTACCCGTTGTCAGAAACTGAAAGCTTTAATTGATGAACAGAAATGGCAACAACTCACTGATGACCAGCGAGAAGAATTAACTGAATTAATTCTAAAGTATGACCCTCTATTTATCCTTGACCAAGGGGAATTAGGTCTGATCAAGGGTCCTCCAGCTCATATTAAAGTCGAAAATCCTCAGCCCAGTCGAGGCCCAATGTATCGCTATCCAGTTCAAGCAAAACAAATTATCACTGATATGTTGAAGGAATGGAAGATAGAGGGATCATTGAAAGATCCACAGCAGCCTGGTTATCACCTATCGTCTTCGTTAATAAACCTGATGGTAGTAAACGAATGTGCCTCGATTACCGTCGTGTAAACCGGCATCTCGCAGCCGATGTCTATCCACTTCTGCGGCTAGATGAATTAGTGGAACAAGCCGCTGGACATCAATATTACGTCACTCTGGACATGCGAGAGGCATACTTTCAGATTTTATTAGATGAGGAGAGTCGAGATCTGACTACTTTCAGTGATGGTGTGGCTCTCTATCGTTTTTGTCGCCTTGCTTTTGGTCTTAACTGTTCTCCTGCAATCTTCCCATGACAAATGGTCAATTTCCTAACACCTCTTCTACAGAAAGGCTGGGTTAAAAACTACTTAGATGACTTAATCTTATGGGCCCCCAGTTTTCCTACCCTATTGGATCGTTTAAAACAACTTTTCGAACTGCTTGCTAGTAATGGTGTAAAACTAAATCTTAGTAAGTGTGAATTTGGATGTAAAGAAGTGACCTTCCTGGGTCACCAGATTTCGGCAGAGGGAAGTAAACCAGATCCGAAGAATATAGAAGCCATAGTGAAAATGAAGCCACCCACCACCGTGAAGGAGTGAGACGAATCCTTGGAATGTGCGGATTCTACAGAAAACATGTACCGTCGTTCGCATGCGTCGCTACACCACTCACCAATTTGACAGAATCACGAACCACTTTTCACTGGACGGGCGAATGTCAGAAAGCATTTGAACATCTCAAATCTTGCCTTACCAATGCCCCTGCTTTAGTTGGAGCTAAAGTAGATCAGCCATTCATTCTTACTACGGATGCAAGTAACACACACATTGGGGGAGTCCTTAGTCAAGTTCAAGCTGACGGTACCAACAAGCCAATCGGGTACTTCTAAAAAAAATTGACCCCTTGCGAGTCTCGTTATTCAGCCACCGACAAAGAGGCTCTAACAAAAGTTCTTGCATGCCGAAACTATCACTATTACTTATGGGGTACACGGTTCACAGTGATCACAGATCACCAACCAAAAACCAGCATATTTAAATGCAGGACTAAATCACCAATAAATGAACTGATGGATTCTGGAAATGCGGGAATACAACTACGACATACCACATCTCAAAGGTAAAGATAATTTTGTCGCAGACCAGTTGTCACGCCCAGTTCGAGTGGTAGTCCGATCACCTGAAGCCACCTGGCCTGGGTTAAACCGAGAAGAAATGAGAGATCGCCAGAGAGAAGAACCAGTATGGGGAGAACTTGCGCAGTATTTAGTAGGTGGTAGGATTCCTACTAAAAGACTGCCAAAGAATACATTAGATCAGTTTGCCTTGGTAGAAGAAATATTTGTACGTGTAAAGGCGGATGGTAGTCTTCATTATAGTCTCATAGTTCCTCGTACCTTAGTTGTTCAGGCATTGCAACATGCCCATGAACTGACAGGTCATCTAGGGCAGAAGAAAACTATTAAGAAAGGCAAAACCTCAAAGTTGATGTATGTGAATATGTTAAAAAATGTGTAACTTGCCAAAGGTTCAAGCAGAACACTGGATTGCAGCAACAGTGGAAGGAATTACCCCCAGTGAGTAAACCACTGGAGAGGATAGGTATAGATCTCACTGACATGGTTGCTGGAACCCAGGGTTATCACTATGTGCTAACAGCAGTGGACCATTATAGATGTTTTGTCAGGTTTTTCCCCCTTACAACAAAACAGACCACACAAATCACAGACAAACTAGGGCAGTATGTGGCAGATTATGGCACTCCCCGTGGAATTGTCCTGGACAACGCAGGCGAGTTCAGCAGCCAAGAATTCCAGCGGTTCTGCCAGCGACACCAAATCACCTTGTACTACACAACCCCTTATCATCCCCAAGGAAATGGAGTGACCGAGAGGATGCACAGGGCCCTGAAATCCGTCCTCTCTGCCTTATGTCAGGGCCACCCTCTCTGATGGCCCCAATTGCTCCACTCTTGTCAGATCGCCATGAACCAGGCGGTGCATACGTCAACGTGTCAGCAACCGTATTTCGCCTTCTTTTCTCGCCACCCTCCCAGACTGGTTAGTGTGTCATTACCCTCAGTCGATGGCGAGGAAGATGAGATCACAACAGCTCATGCCCTCATTTGGGATACTCACCGAAAAATGTCGAGAAGGTACCGAGACGTAGCTAATAGAAGGCGAAGGAACCAAGTGGTTGAAGTTGGAACCCTTGTGTGGGTCAAGAAACAGTGATTCCTGGCACGTGTCGTAAACTTAACGTGAAATGGGATGGTCCGTATCGTGTGGTGGAAGTGTTAATGGAAGGTAGCGTATACGTGATAGAAAATGTATTCACAGGGAAGGTGTTGCAAAGAGCTGCCGGACAAATAAAACCCTATTATGGAGGGGAAGAGTGGCTCTTAGAACCCCTGGACGAAGTGTTCATACCTGATCCAGAGGACGAACAATTACCACCACGTAAAAGATGACCTCCACGCAGACTAATTGAGGAATGTTGAAGCGTTGTAGTGTGATGAAGTGATGATAAGATGGTTATGGTCATATTTAGATAAGTGCTGGATAGGGAAATGTGTGCAGGTCGGACTGTCTGACTATTGACTGTGGTAGTTCACGAGTTCAGAGAGAGTTTAATCTCGTGTTTGTGGTTATCGGAGTATTTGTCATGGGCGTAGCCCAGTTCAGTGGAGATATTATGTTGCTTTAATTCGAGGGAAACCTGCAAAATTCCCTCAACTCACAGTCAGCACGGCCTAGGGTGTAACAGTGACTTCAGGACCTGACGGGCGCTCATCAGCTATTAGGTGGAGAGCTAGAAGCACAAGGAAGTATGAATGGAGAGCGTAAATGTGATAGTAGGTTGAATGCATGGGAAGCGCCCCTGGGACGATCCTAGCAGCGAGAGTACGGGTTTGTCCAGGTGAGACGACCATGTTACCATTCAGGCAGGAGGATGACTGGAGCACATTTCTTCTACTGAATATTCGGGAGTTCATTGGTGACAGGGAAGCGACCCCCTGGGGTACGCAAATTATTCGTGGACCGACAGGTGCCACTTATGGGAGTATCAGATAGTGAGAACACTGTCTTAATATGGAGTTCATAGGGTGATTCACAGTCAAACTGGGTAACTCTGTCCCGTCCGCACACGTGTCACTAAGAAGTGTAGAAGAATGAATTGTATGAAGACTTACGGGAGGATGGACCCGTGTAATGCTGTAATTTTAAGTTAGTATAAGTATAATATAAGTGTAATATAAGTTAATATAAGTGTAATATAAGTTAGTATAAGTATAATGTAAGTGTAATATAAGTGTAGTTTAAGTTAGTTT
>JAGKTI010025724.1:0-13865 GCA_018397915.1 Birgus latro
CCAGGATTATTGCCTGTCGACCTTACGAGGCTCATTAAGACACACATTCATTTCTTGACAAGACTTAACTTGTTTTATAAAACGGCAAATCGAATTTATATCCTGGTCCCGAATTATTCTCCTGGAAAGTGCTCTTGTGCATGTGTGTATAAATGTACCTTATGTATGTGTATGTACGTAGGTATTCGTGTATGTGTGCATATGTGTATGTATGTGAGTGAGTGAGCTCGAACAAGCAGCTTCTCATGAGGTGTGGAAAGATACGAACCACTAATAACGGGTCTCTGTTCAGTGTGAATCCCTGGTCACCACTTCCTTTCAGTCGCAGGTCAGGGACAGGAGGAGCACTAATGTGGCTGGCCTTCTCTAGTTACTGCTATATTATAGACTCCCCTATAGGATTTTATCCATCAAGGGTGAAACTTGTGTGCGCTGAGCGTGTTAAAAGTATCGCCATTAACACTTTCATTGTCGGAACTAATCTGGCGTTCTACTACAGCTAATGCAGTACAGTTATATTTGTGAGTCATGAAGGCTTGACAGCGTTACTGGCCAAGGGGAAAATAGGCTCGCCAGTGATCCGACTTTTTGAATTTGGCTTCATTCGAATTCATTTTGCTACAGTGTATTACGTCCATGAATCTGGTTAGGCTTTTTTTCTAGTTAATTCCAGCTACTTTTGGACTATTTTATTCCTAATAGGAAACTCCTGCTAAGTCGGTCAATGAATACCGTATTTTAATTCCTTCAGTTTGAAAAAGTTCCTCCCAAGCTTATAGTAGTTTGAATGTACCATACTTGCCCAGAGTTAAATACTCAATCATTACAATACTATAATTTTTTTCCTTTTAGTTATTTCTACTACAATGAGGTAAGTGCATTTAGTTTATGAGAACATTCTAGTAGGGGCAATAGGCGAGCTGAAACAGTCAGTTACAATATATGGTTTGATTCTACGTGAAGGATCTAGGACACACTCACAATTTGTATACTAAGTACTGGTTGCATGAAATTCGGTAAGCCTTCTTTATGAGGGACGAATAAGTTTCCTTGGCTTCTAGGCAAATTAACCCTTCAGTCTGACTGCACTCGGCCATCATCTGAACTGAGGGAACTACAGATCTTAGTTAGGTTAGAAGAAAATTACGCATTACTATTCCCTCAGGAATTTAAAAAAAAAAAAAATCCATTGTTGCTCCTACACATTTACAGCATATCCATCATGTTTTCCCTTGATGCATTATCATAAGGTCGTCCATGAGGAGAGTAATATGGCAGACCTCTCTCACTCCCTCACAGACCCTCACTTCGGGTGAATGACGTGAGGTTCATAGGCTCAATCCTTCTCTGATTCCATCCATGGGAGGATCCTACATGTACTGTAAACCTCCAGGCAGTGACCCTTTACCTCTAATTAGTCTCCTGACAGGAACGATCGACGGAGCCATGGTCTTTGCGGCTTTCCCCTTGGCCTCCTGCACTTCAGTTCGACTTATTTCAATATCACTCTGTATATTCTGTCTCATTGATAATCACTCAGTATGAACCCGATCATACCAGTGATACCCCATGATCTGATGAAAACATTTACTACCAAAGGAGTGAATTGCTTCTCTAGAGTAATGTTTAGTGTTCATCTCAGCAGTAATATAGATCCACCCTATAAATATCAAAAACGCCAAATACTCGAAATGATTGAATTCATAACATCATAAGCCAGATCAATGCGACTAGAGATCTCACTTTCTTTTCTATGTTGCTACCGACCACACCTCTGTCATAAGTGAACTTTTCCAGGACCTGATGTCCTAAACACATGCTGCTTTATCCAGAATGCCACAGATTGCTTAGACCTTCATCTTGGGAAGGGCCAGACCAATTCGACGGATGATCTCATCAGCTTTTCTATGTTCTTACCAACCACATCATAAGTGAACTTTTCCAAGTCTTCTCTCTCCTCACCACATGCTACTTAACTGAACAAGCCACTGAATCTTTAGACCTTGATCATGGCGAAGAATATCTTTAGTCCCCGTGGATTCATATAGTCGTTAAGTGCTTCGAGAGCATTCAAGGATGTTCTCCATTGACTTCACCAGGAGAAATGCAGCATCAGCAAAGCTAAGGTCAGTAACACTGAATTTGCCAGTTAATACCTCACACTGACTCTGACCTACAGTCCAACCTAGTACCCAATCCATTCACATGATGAAACGTGAGGAGGCAAGGCCTCATCCCTGTCCCACTCCAAACTTTACTGGAGGGAAGTCGGATGTTTCACCTCCACACTTAAGATCACTCTCAGCTTTTAAATACGGGCTAGCTAACAGCCGGACGGAGCTGTAGGAGTATCCAAAGTGCTTCCTGATTTACAAAGTCATATGTCTTCTTGGGATAAACACAGGCTGCAATAAGTCTTCATCAAAACTCAAAATGGATTTGTATGAGAACTCAGAGTGATAGATCCGTTAAGCTGTAAACTTCTTTGGTGTACATATGGACTGCTCAGACCTCTGAAAATTTAGCAGTTGACCCAGGATTGGCATCAAGAGCAAATGAGCAAGAACCTTGGCAAGCAATCTGTGCACCGTAACTACGGTAATCATTGCTGTCACGCTGCTCCCACAATACTTTCCAGAAAAGATGATGAGACCCTTTGTCTTACATTGGAATACCAAGACTAGTGGCTGAAGGTCCAGTCGCTGGAACCGAGATCCAGATATTCTCAGTCTACGAGATTTTGCAAAATTCTATGACCTACTGGAATTCCAGAGTTCAGACCCATGGGGAACTAACTATTTCTTGAAGTATTTCTTGTCAATGCAGCTCTTTCTCTTCAGGAGCATTCATCTTAGGTAGACCATAAAATGGAAAGAGAAAGATGGAGCATAATGTGTGCATCATCCTCACCAGCATTATATGTTCATCACCTGCAGTAACCTTGTTGATAAAAGAGGTAAAGTGTGCAGAAACAGCTTCAGCAATGCTCACATGATGGGCACCATTGTCACAAGCAGACAAGCATTATGAGCAATTGTGTTAGTCTCTCCATTGCCAGGCTACCTCACCTTAGACCATTCAGTCAAACTGATATCTAATTGCTGAGCTCTTGTAATAAAGGTCATCCTCTATGAGGCTTAAAACAGTCGCAGTGCCCACCCAGTGTGCCATCCAAAGGTTAAAGCCTGAGAGTGGAACTTCTGGCAAATGCGTGCGCTTCATCACAGTTCTGATTTGATAGCAAGAAAGGGCTGGTGGGTGCCTGCACCTTCATCTGACCCCTGAGGTCCGAAAAGTTTTGACCAGCACCCATCAGAATAGGTACTAAAAATGGTTAGTCCTAGATTACTGCACCGCTGGCACCCGAGGATGGACCCAGCGGATAGACTGGGCCGAGGTCAACTGAAGATAGCTTCCCCTAATCCATTCCCTTTCTTCAGTTTTCACGGCGTTGTTATTTTTTACTGTGGGGGGAAATGGAGGAAGTGGTAAACCCGTCCCTCCAACCTCCCAAGTCAGAGTTCACCTATGGACAGGGTCATGGAATCCTTTGGCACTAGGGGAATCCAGGTCTGAAGTCAGCATTCCTTCTCCAAGATGGACTAGCAACCAAGGTGAATGTGCTTCACCTACCCTACTTGGTCGCTGATGGTTTACAAAGCTCATCCATCCTTTGACAATACTTGTTTTTTGTCATTTTGGGTGTCTAGTCATCCTGCTACCAAACAGTGCCAGAAGGGATGCCAGCTTAGTGTCCGACGATCCGATCCTGACTCCATGGTACCAGTAGCAGATCAATATTGGTTAGCAGAGGAAAGTAAGAAATTGAAGAAATGAAGTATTTAACAAACTTTTGCCATCGACTGAACCAACTGCTGCAAAAGGGTAGAAAGATTGGGAATGAAAACTAAATTCTTCCTCTGAGAATATCTATAATATTTTTTTAATAATTATCTTTCCTACTTCCAAGAGATTTCAATCCGTTTAGTAGGTATTTTTGCCCCCCTCACTTCAAGAAAATTTTCAAAAATTTAATAAAATCGTTGGTAGAAGTTGAAGATAACCTAAGGTAATGTCTTTGTCGTAAACTGAGAGATACAAGTGATGGAATGCCTCATAAACAATTATCCCCAACTCTACAGTTAGGATACCTTAGTTAGTGTTCTACTGCATGTCCAGTTCTTCAGTTTTATGGCATGTCTGTCATTTTCGTTCTTGACATGAAACAAAGAGAAATCCATACAAAGCCTCTCTCATCTAATGAATATTAGTCAGAAGAGGAAGAATGAAACTGTGAAACATTTGACAAACTTTGGTTCTGTGACTGCACCTGTCCAGATATGTTAACTGAAGGGTCTTTAGACGGCTTCTCCAGAAGGGCGCCCCAGCTGTAAAGAAGCACGATGTTGAACTGGACACCACGACCACCAATTGCCCACACCCATGCCCGCTGCAGCACCCACATTGTTACTCCCCACGCCACCACGCCCACCAACAAGCTGGCCCACACCTCCTCTGTGTATACCGAATGGACGTTTTACAACATGAGGATGAAGGATTTTAGAAGCCAATATCTACATAGTAATGAACACCTTCTGCCTACTTGTCTTTCATCCTCCTCCCCTTCATCATAATCATCCAAAGCCCTTTTTAGGTCTATGGATGGTGTGAAATATTACATTTATTGTTAGGGGGGAGACATCTTAAGGTTGGGCTGAGAGTGGATGTTTTGACCAATTGATCTGACGTTGCCTAATTCCCACAAGAATTCTGATATTAAAGAGGATGCAACTGTATGCCCTATATTGTATATGAATATTTAAGGAAGTGCTGTGCTAATTTAGTTAATGTTTCCTCATGTGTGCATATGTCCAGATTCCCTCAGTGACACTTACTGAATACAGATTTTCTCACTCACAATCACGGTGACTCCGATACATATTTTCACATGCACTTCTCACCCTCGCTCAATGGTCGTGTGTGGATTTTTTATATGCAAAGAAGAAGGAACCAAAGACCAGGAGCCCACAAACCGTTTCATCCAAGGAAAAACAAAAACCAGTTTTCCACATAGCAAAATTCAAGATCCGTTAATTTCGATATGCCTGGACACACTGCGTTTGAAAGATTGGACATCATAGGAAGCAGGAAATACAGACAGAGGGAGACAGTTCCAGAGCTGACTCGTAAGTATACATGAAGGACTGGGAGTATCAGTCCAACTCTTGCATTAGAGAGTTGGACAGAAAAGGGATGAGAGTCTGTTGCTAGACGGGTGCTATGCACCCATCGTAGCGGTGGAGGGGTGCAAGCAGATGGTTCAGAGGAGAAGTGACCTTTGAAGTAGCGATAGAAAAGAGATAAAGATGCAACAGCGCAGCGAAGAGACAGAGGTTGAAGGGAACCAGTAAGAGGAGGAGAGTTAATGAGACGAAAAGCCTTTGACTCCACCTTGTATGCTATTTAATAGCGATACAAATTGCATAAATGACAAACAAGAAACTATTTTGGTGTAATGTTTAGAATAAATAGCTAGGGAAGGGCCATGATGGAGTATCCAAAGCTAACCAACAACACGGTCCTGTCTAGCATTCTTACGTTCAAATGGCCGAATAAGCGCCAAGTGCTGGGGAAGCAAAGTGGGCTTGAGTGACACCAGAGTCATCAAGTCAGACGGGTAAGTCCTTATGAAATTGACAACCTTTAACCGATCATCAGTGGGACCCGATATGGTGCCGAAATCTGCTTCCTCTCTCTGCATATATCCCATCATGCCATTGAACTTGCCATTAGTTGCAAGTCCAAAGCCGCGGTTAGGTTCTTCGAATATGTTGTATCTGCAATGGAAGGTTTGATTTAGTAGTAACCCAATCAGCGCCTGGAGGTTATTTTATTTCATTGCTGAAAATACCAGACCATTTTAATTAGCCATCTGCCATCATTCCAAAAATATGGTTGGGCTTCTCGAATATGTTATAGCAGAGAGACATTTAATTTGTGCTCTTCTTGACATACTCTTACATCTTTTCATTTCACCTCATTCTCTGCCTCTCCCTCACCTCCCCAAATCCCCGTTTTCTCATACACTCTCCGAGTCCATAATATGGCTAAAAATTCCATCAATGTTGCAGTAAATTATTTGCTGCATGCATTTTCAGTAGATGATCATATGCAAAGCATGATTGTCAATATAGTGCCTTTAACGGCAAATTTCAAGATGTTTACATCTCTCCTGCCCCAAAATTTGATGGCCGCTATGAATTTTATCAGTATATTCTTCAGAGCGAGGTTTTATTTCTTGAGATTTCCTTGGCTTTTTATCGATCCCCTCCTGGAGCCAGATATAGGAACGCCAGTGTCAGTGAGTTTCTGAGTTTCTGCCTTACTTAGTCGTTGATTCTTGCGGCTGACAGCCCGGCACCTGGCACCGCCCATGTTAGACCAAAAGGACTTGTTTGAGCTCTTAAGGTTAGGGTTTGAAATAAGAGAATTTTGTTGATATCCTTCGGCAATGTGCAGAGGAAGCTGAAATTTGATGGGTGAGTTTCAGGAGGTCGGTGCCTTTCGGTTTTGCTCTAGTATGCGTGGTTTTCAAGATGTTTATTTTTTTCGGAAATTTTTACTTAACTCACCTCTTTCCCGTGAGCCTATGTGTTGCCAAGCATATCAGTCTGATACAGACTTTGGAGCAATGAAGCATCGCCGGACTTTACGTACACATAACCTTGCCTTTTCGAGGGGTCGGCAGATGCAGTAAACAAACGTGCTAGTTTTGTGCCCAACAACGTCAGTGTCTTTTGATATGGCCAATGTTCCTACCTGAGAGTGATAATTGAATTTCACGGTGTAACTGGGTTTCTATGAACTGAATTGTGAGTGAATGAATGTCTGATCCATTTCAATGGATATGGACCGTTCTCTGTCTTGGTTTTTCCATTCTTTCTGGCATATGCCTTAACACATCATTAGATAGGAATAACGAGGTCTGGATGATGATGATGATTATTATTATTATTATTATTATTATTATTATATGATGATATGTACGTACATTGGTCTTAATTTCACAGTACCTCGAATAATTCAGATTTGGTGAATTATGTGCACTATTACTGTTTTTATGTACACAAATTTTTCACCCCGACTTAGACCCTCAGTGGGCTTTTGCATATTCAATCTCGAGGTGCATATAAAGTACACGTTTAAAAAATAGGAATATAAGAAATGACGTGCAGATGGTTTTGCTTTTGAAGATGAGCCAGAAAAAAAGAAGGGCCTGAATGACGTATGTCCTATTTCAGTCAACATGCTGTTTGATAATCATCCATTTTTTTCTTTAGTTTCTACATCCCACTTTGTGTTAGATATTTGCAGCAAATTACATTCGGCCTAAAATAGATGATGATAATGATGCATATATTCTGTGCTATAGCAAAAAAAAATTCTGACATTGTCTTTATGTAAATTCTTACACCTCTTTGATAAGAGAAAAAAAATTGGCAATAAATCGAGAGAAGTGTATCCAAAACCTGTGCGGATAAAGGCACGGGTTACGGATATCGGACAATAACAATAATGATTTAATTGCAGCTATTCATGATTGTGTCTTGCTTATATTATTTATCATTCTCTATGTAATTATTCCAATTAAGCAAACACTGGTCACTCTTGTCAACACAAGACTATCTCACTTGATAATGTGTCATCCTCATTTGATAATGTCTCATCATCATGATCACCATCATGATCATCATCATCATCATCATCATTATCGACATTGCCATCACTGCCATCATCTTACTATCGTCACCACCAACCATTGCCCCATCTATCAGCCAAAGACATGGAGTGCATGTGATTGAAAAATTTGAACAGAAAAGAACTAACCTAGAAGAATATTCAGAGATCTCTAGGACATGAAGTCCAAATCTGGTCGGTCATTATTCAATCAAGGGTTCAAAATTCACTTCTCTTTACAGGCAAACAGGCGAATTTAAACTTGATTCATAATATCACTGTACATTCACTGATCAGGGCACCACTTCACACATAGCCCACTTCATTTATTCATGGGTCCAAGTGTCTCGAACAGCACGAAACTGATTGTGACTGTCTTTAGAAGGAACTATTTCTTTGTCATCATGAATTCTTTCTTCTCTCCATGAAGAGAGCTTGATGTTCTGATCAAGCATCAGATACAAAGAAATGTAAATGGCAGATGCTAGGGTAATGACCTAACTGCAAGACTTGGTCTAAGATTCAGTAGATCGCTTCTGTCAATAGGATAGCCATAGCATTCGCCCACGAATGCGTATCGCCACCATCACTAATTAGGTAGATCAGTAATCCTCAAGTAATCGGGGGCACATAAATGAAGCTTCACCATAATGTATTTCTTTTCAAGCCACATATCCTGGAATAATGCCAACAAAGTTTGGATACAGTCTGTCTACTTGATTTTGAGATATTTTGGTAACAGACAGACACACCCCCACAGAGACGCAGGTGATTACATTATCGCTTTGCTGGTCGGGTAATAATAAAGGGACTTTCATGTAGTACTGAGTCATGAGTTACCATTACAGAAATGAAGAAATATCTTTTAGTTCTCTGGCAGTCAGTGAGGTTTATAATGAAACAGAGTAGTTTACACAACTAGCTATTGTGATGTAAATTAAGCAAATGGCTTGATGTAAATAAAGCAGATGACTTAAGTACCACTGCGATGTAAATAACCCGATGGCTTACGTAATGTTAAGTTTCTTGCCGATGACTGACAGTAGCCGTTTGTCAACAGAGTCCTTTGGGGTAACTGTGCTGCCTGGCCGGTCGTAGTGCTTAGTGTAGTCCATGTAGGGAAAGAAAGGTACTGACACAACATTCATTCTCCTTCCCTGTAGGTTCTTCGCTAGACCTGTAGACAATGACATTTAGTTTACTGAGGAATGCACACTAACAGTTGTGGAGATTAGGTTACATAGGCCAAGGATATGAACGAATGAATGGTCTCTTCACTGAGTGGACTGTGCATATGGCTAGTTCTCAGCTTCGTTTCCACAACACCGTCACACCTACTCAGCCACTCATTCAAACACTTGCACGTGCGTGCAAACTTTAATCCGTCACGTCCCGACCGATTTCCAACCTCCGATACCCCCCAATCCTGAGCAATTGTGGATTTTTTTTTTTTTTTTTTTGGCGAAGACATCAGCTTTTGGTGAGAAACAATGGAAAACCACCAAAAAATTGCATACCTAGGTCCATAAGTGCTCTGAACAGGTAAGCCTCCTTCGGGCAGGTAGCGTATTCTGTCACTGACGTGTCTGGCTGTCACATTTTCTGTGGCAGGTATTATTGTGAGAAACAACAAACAACAGGTCTACATTTATTGATTTGGAACTAATAAACATTCACAACAACAATATAATGGTTTTTACAGAGAAATATAGGAAAGATAAGCATTGTTCCATTGTGCAAGCATAGCGGGTTAGGTCATATTATTCACACGTGAGTCGCTAATGTTCTTGTTTCAGCAAACATATCATTTTTTCTACTTGCATAACACTGTTTCAATGACATTTGAATTTTTTTTACTTTATGTAAATGTATTCAGCTATTTACATTCAATACGATGATAAATACCGTAATGATAGCGCATATTTGCCTACTCAGCGCACTCGCTGTGACTCTTCTTTCAACGTACATTTCATTTTTTCTACTTGCATGATTATGTATCGATGACATTAGACCATTTTTCACTTTATGTAAATGTTTTCACCTATTTACATTCCTTACGATGATATTTAGCGTAATGGTAGCGCATATTCACGTAGCAAGTACACTCCCTACGACTCGTGTTTCAACTTAGATTGTATTTCTCCACTTACAATATACTTTTCCACTAAAATTACTCCCGTTTCGACACTATACAACTCTTCGCACATATTTACAGTTAATATCACATTGAGCGTCTGAATCGGATCATTACCTACTGAGGAAACTCGCTAGGAATGTTTCGACTTAGACTGTTTTTCTCCACTTACATAATACTTTTCCACTAAAATTACACCCGTTTCCACTTTATTCAACTATTTACATATTTACAGGCGTCAGAATGTCGTATATTTACATGAGATAGAGCGGCATATCGCAATCACACCATATAAAAGATGAATCAAGGTGTAATACTCCCTAAAGCAAGTGTGAACACACAGCCCAACGTCACACCCAACACACTCATATCTGGTGTCTTTTCTCTGAGTGCTTGGTCTCACTTTTGAGTTCTTGCACACATGATATCTGCATTGGGGATTAGGTCTGTTGGGCTGGGGAGGGATAGGCGTGGGAAAGTGGCGTGCTGTTATTCTCAGGGGAGTTTGTGCGGTAGGGGCGGTGTGGGGACGGTGTTGGGGCCTCTCAACAGCATATTGGGCGATTATCTCCTGGGCAAGCTCCCTCACAAACCCTTCAGAGGTCTCCTAAACTCCCGTTGTCATGGCGTGGAGGTGGTGGCAGTTCAGGGCCGTGATGTCGAGCAGGTGAAAGAAGAGCTTCTTGTACCACTTCATCGTGGTGCTGGGACACTCAACACTGGAAATCATGGAGTCAGGCTGGTCCACCTGCCTCATGTTGATGTTGTAGCCGAGAACACACTCCGGTTTCCAAATTTCACTGTGGTAATCGACGGAGTCTGTGCAGTGCATTAGGGGCCGGTAAACCGTGGACAAGAGGCAAACTTTGTTGTGATTGCACACTGTGGCAAGGGTGTTGTTTGCCTTGAAGAAGACAACCTCATTCTTGTCCAGTTTACGCCCCACCTTGACCATGTGCCGAAGGTTCACCTTGACGGTACCACAGACTCCCGTGACGTGCAGGTGTAGACAGCGAGCGAGAAGGGGGCTAGTGTACCAGTTATCCAGATACAAGACGTGACAACGATGAAGGTACTCTTTTTTCATAGTCTTTACCACGACCAAAGAGAGTCCAATACTCCGATCTTCTGTTATGTCAGTCTGTGCACCGGTGTACAAGACTATGTCTTGCACATAACAAGTCCTACAGTCACACATAAGAAAGATCTTGAAACCAAAACGGTGTCTTTTGCTGGGCATGTACAGTCGAAAAGAAACATTGCCTCTCCACAACACGAGACTCTCATCTTTGTCAAGGTCTCTATATGGATAGAACGATGAGCTGAACGTTTCGCATAGGTGATCAAATACCAGCCTTATACTCCTCATTTTATCCGTATTATTTTCATTTGCAGGATCATCTGCATCGTACAAGTGGAGGCGGCTGTGAATTTGCTGAAATCAATTACAGCTCATTACCCTACCAAAGAAAGGTGCGTTGATGACAGGGTCCGTAGTCCAGAATAACGAAATTTGTCTTTTCCGTACAATACCCATCAAAAGAACGAAGGCTAAAAATACGAACATCTCTGCTAGGGAGACAGGGTAACCATAAATGAAGGAGTGCCTGCTCCTCGTGCCCTGGCGTTCACTGTCACGGTACTGGCTGCTTGCAAAGATGTTGGTTCGCTCCACAGTGCACCCAAAATCCTCCCCAAAGAACAGGTGGGAGAAATCCTGCCAGGTGGAACCTGGGTGGAATCCTGGAGCAGTGCAGCCAGAGCGCCACTCCTCAGTGATGGGGTGAGTGATGGGAGTGAAATCATTCCCATCCTCCCAGTTCCACCTCACACTGGCGTCGCCCACATCGTCCCCATCGTCGCCTTCGTCGGGGTGGGGAGGAGATGCTGGTGGGGGAGGTTGGGGAGGTGGAGATCGGCAGGCTTCCCCATTCGTGCTGCTCTTCCCTCGGCCTTTACCCTTACCCTTTCCCTTCCCCTTTCGGCCTTATGAAACATCAGGGGGCTGTGGGGAGGAAGTGCGAGAATACTGGGGAGCATAAGACATGCTGGGGAGGGGCTCCTCCTCGCCTCCCCGCTCCCTCACCGCCCCACGTGATCCACTCCGCTCCCTCACTGCACAATGTGAGCGCGATGACTCACTCCCACCACTCTCCCTTTCAATACTAATTCCCACCACAACACTTCAATTTCACTTTCCACTCCCTCCACGCCACTTCCGCCCTCCCAAAGCAAAACACTAGGCCTATACCTTAGTTTACAACGTGCTGTCCGCTCAGGTCCATGATGCGTGATGTACTCACGGCCGTACCACGTGGCAGCATGTCCCATGGCTCCATCCTCGTCCTCGTCCACGTCCTCGTCCTTGCTTTCGGCCTCCATTTCTCGTAGGGGTTGGAGAGAGGTGGATGCATGTTGTTTGGGTGCAGGCTGGCCCTCTCTAGCGGCCCGATACGCAATGTAGCGCCGCTTCCTCGGGGACGGGACCTCCTCATCACTGCTACCACTATCATCGCTGCTACCACTCTCCTCCTCTGGCTCCATATAATCTTTGTCAGCAACATCGTCATCCAGTGGGGAGTCAGTGTCGCCTGTGAATGCGTCCAGGGCGGCTTGGATTTGCTCCTCAAAGAGACCTCGGTGTGCCATGTCTGACCTGGGTCACTGCTAACAGGTGAGTGACAGAGGCGAGGGTGAGCGAGGGTCGCATGGGGTCGCCAAGTGTCCCTGGTGGCAGGAAGGAGAAGATCTCTCATGCCTATGTACCAATTATCAAGTACGAGATTTGAAAATTGTGCAAACTATGAACCTTGCAATTGCATGACGTACGGGTTCGTCGTTGGGTGTCACCGTGACAAAATGTTGCAACGTACCCATACGTCGTCAGGACGCCTCGGATTAAAGAACAAATCTAAGCTATTAAACCTATGCTCATTGTGCAACACTATATAAAGTTACTGATAAGTCTCCACAAATGGATAATGAATTTTCAAGTTGCATTGATTTGTTTCTCAACCTCCTTTCAATACTGACCATGAATGAGACTGCGAGAGAGGTGGAGGATGTCGAGTTTTTCCTTGCGGACAAACTGAACTGCTGCATCCCCTGCGTTGCAATAGAGGCACCGTCGGTATACCTTCACTCGTTCACTAACCTCCTCTGTTAATGGGATACTTTAATTACACCACTATAGTACTGTAACAAATCTACCATTACTCGTTCACTAACCTCTTCGTTATACCTTTGAATATTTTGTACAACATCTACCTTCAAGTTCACCAACCTCCTATTATTGCCTTGTATTTCTCAATATTATAGACCACTTTAACCAAATTTAGTGTTGGTTCATCTGAAACATATCAGATCTCGAACACTTACTTGAATTTCTGTCATCTCAACATTCATTATTAGTCGGTTAGCCTTTCTGATTCAGATACCTAATTGCAATTCTCAATTTAATCCTTATGCACTCCTCACACAAATCATCTACTTGCTGTATTCTCGTTGACTTAGAACACTCCGTACATCTTAACCAGTATGATAAATCATTTTCATTTTACACCTCATTATGTTTGTTTGCCATTTAAACAAATTACTACGCCGCCAGAAAACTATATATTAATGACATACAGGAATACAGAATATTGGTGTAACATACAACAGAAATCCACGCGAAAACAAGGAGCGATGCTAATGCACAGCAAACCCGTCCCCGGCAGTCAATTTAGTGCTGACGTATAAACACAACAGAATATCTAGTTCAAAGATGTCACATATCAAATATGGAGAAAATCGGATAAAAACTGATGATTTTATGTCCATTAGACTGTTTAATGTCCAACGCACCTGACATTCACCCCCCTACTGCTAGCTGGGGTGACCCCCTGACGTAATGAGGCATGTCATGGGATTCAAATTTGAAAGGTGCACCTTCAGGTTTTCGTTTCATGTTTCTGTATTTTTTCGGCCTACACCCTAGACTGTGGATCTATTT
>JAGKTI010025725.1:0-13865 GCA_018397915.1 Birgus latro
AAATGACCAACACAAAACTATGCTTCATAAATCCTAGGGGATGGTGACCATTCCATGACTGCCAAGTAAACAGCCCTTGTAACGTGCATTACCATAAATTTTTTCATTAATCCACATCTCTGTCATTTCTCTTGCTTTCTCAACTCTCATACTTGGCTTTCTCACATACATATAAACCTTCTTTGCCTTCCACATCTACCAAGCATCAAACTCACTCAAACATACCCTTTTCACCATCCTATTCATGTCTATTCTCTCAAGGTGACCATACAATCTAACCCCAAATGAAGATACTGACTTCTGTTGTCTAAATCCTTCATGAATTTCTATACTTCTTATCCTATTCAACCTACTCAACTCACATACACTTCTCACCAGACAATTTGTACTACTCTCAACCATGATTTTTTTCATCCTGTCATACTAAAGTCTCTGTAAAGTGGCCACACTTACATATAGCTCTCTTGTAGCCTCTAAACTCAGTCCACTATTCTTTATCAAGCCCTTCAAAGCACTAGCCACTTAACTTTCCTGAGCCACTCTACCTTCCACTTCTGTTATGTTTTCTCTCTTTTTCTGTCATAATGGTACTTTAACTCATCCACTAACTGAAGTCTCTATGAATTCCCCAACACATCACACTATAAATTACTTTCTCAACAAGCATCACTTTACTTTTATTTGCATTTACACTAAGATCTCACCACTCAGGTATTCACAAAACTGGGCCAATCTCCAAAGATGCTAGTGACTGTTACCAGTAACACTAAATGAAGAGGTATAAAATACAGTACTTCAAATCTGATGTAGATGATTTACATACTGTATATGAAAAGGCATACTGCACTACCAGGACTTACTTTACATGTATGCTACAGCTTGGATTTGAAAACTATTCATGGGGAACACACAGATTATGAAACAAATGCTCTAACACCGAGCGACCAAGTCTCCATCATTGGCTAGTAAGTGTCAGTACCTACCTGTTTTATTCCTAAATACAAGGGAATACTTGTAAGAGAAGCTCACCTTGGACTTTGATTCTGTAATTTCCTGCCTGAAGTCTCTTCCTACGAGTGAATGGTTATGTAGTAGGTTAGGTACTAAGTCTGTAGCCACACTTCACTCTCACTCCCATGGTACACAGAACCTCCCAGTAGTAGTCCACCTAGTGTGATAATAGCATTGAATTCATCAGTACTTTAACAACAAAATAAATAAAAATGAAAGTCCATCTATCCAATCTCTGTAATGCATATCTTGGTGTTTTCTGTTACATGAACTTATCAGTACTTTGCTGCTCATATATGTTTGCAAATCAGTTTAATTATTTCAAATTGCTTTTTGATGATGATTTAATGTGATGTCTGTGATATCACCAAAAGATAGTTCATACCATGTATTGAAAAACAAAAAGTCTGTTACAGTTACCTGTTACAATATACTCTACAATGATGTACGATTTTTCCCACGGCCCAAACCATGTTCAATACATTCTTTTTTCATATTTCCATGAAAACAACCTAGATGGACAAATTCGAAGGTATACATGTAAAGAATATGCAAAAAGAAAAATATGTCTCAAAATATATTAAAGTAAATCTGAACATCCAGTAAACAGTACATTAGAACTCATTCAAAGAGTTCATCAAGCAGCTACTAAGAGTACTGTACTTGAATTTCTATCCTTAATATAAACTTCACATTTCAGTCAACTGGCACCAAATTTCTGGCACATAAGAAACTTTGTTACAAATGACACAACCTGATTTTATTATGAAGTCTGACCAAACATCTGAGCTTAACCTCTCAAATCCAGTGATGTATTTCTAATCCTCTTCTGCCTTCAGATTCTACTGGGCTTAGGGAAAGAAATCAATAGTGAGAGGGTTAATGGACATTTGTTTCTAATCCCATCACTACAAATGGTTTCTTCAAAGTTAATAAAATCACTTGTAGGCAGCAGGAATAAACTAAAAATATATGTCATTTGACTGAAAGGATTAACCTCCATTCATCATACAGTGCAAACTCTTTACATCTGAAACGCTTGGTTCCAACGGCTTTACAGAAAATGGTATGCCTTGGAAAGTGGAATCATAATGAAAACAAAGAAAAAATCAAGTACTGACAAGAAACAATCAGAGATACCATGAACAGTAAATAAAATGAAGTATTGTGCATTAGTAATCATCATCTGTTTTTAAACATGTCTACATAAGAACTTTGTCTTCAAACATGGACTGAATGCGAGGACAGATGATAATTCTACAAAACATTTTGGAACGTGGAGGTTTTTGGAAATAGGATGTTCAGATCTGAGAGTTTGTACTGTACCTACAAACTTCTAGCTACATATCCACTACGAATCTGTCTATTTTCCAGTCTTTTATTTCCTTATCAGGAGTGTAGGGGCCCAGGCCTAAACTCCACAGTCTGAATAGGCAACCATGATCAGCTGCTTGCCTCTGAGTGGCATTATGTGAGCATCAACCACCCCTTGGATGTACAGTCTGCTCTTATGGGACATATCCAGTTGGAACACCTTATCTCACTAGTCCACTAGGCATCCATTTGGCCATACACTTACAACCCAGTGTTGTACTGTACTGTCAATGGTCAACTACAGGGTGCACTACATCAAGTAAATGACTTGTCATACAGTACTCTTTTAGGTTCACAATGCTAAAATGCCAATATTTTGTGCAAAGGACTGATACCTGGAAGAAAAAACAGCAATCCATTTCTGCCACTTGCATCAAGTTGCTTACTCATACTACACTATCTGCAATGCTGAGCTGTAACAAGAAATAAACAATACGATTATGATACAAGTCATGAAAAAATGCTAGTGGAGAGGATGCACAGACATAGGACCTTACTTCTTATTCTGCCACTGAGCCATGGGAAATAAGCTGCAAAATGGTAAAAATCTCTGCCATATTAACCCTCTCATGGTTATGACAAGTCTAATATATTTTGCCTAATGCCAAATGATTTTATTTACCCGAGAGTTAGTCACAGGAACCTGAGTCAATATTGTCATCAATAACTTTCTCATGGTTGCAACAACTGTAGTATTATATTCCAGCAAATGCCAGATAGTAATATTCACCTGAGAATAAGTTATAAGAACCTGAGAGAGTTATGGTGGAAAAACTATAGCTTGACCTAAAAATTTCACTGAACTACAGTACTGTATTGTACAGCTAGGTAATTAAATCTGACTGAATACGTCTGTCATAGTGCGCCACCATAATAATATATGTACAATCCACAATATAGTTTTTTTTTTTTTTTTTTTTTTACAATTTGCTGTTTAACTTCATGGCTGGCTGGCTGTGCATGCTGTCACTTCATTATGCCATATGATTTACCTACATCTCCATCATTCTGACCTTTCTTCTCATCTAAGGATGAGGTGAAGTAGGGTCTAGAAACAATGCAAAAATAGGAATACTGTCAATAGCATGCCCAGTGATATGGGCCACAAAATTCCTGGCTCTACCTCACAAGCTTAACCCTCTGCACATATTCTCAGGGCACTTTTCTTTACAGATATATTTCAAAATTTGAAAATATCCTGCATTTCTGAAGTTAATACAGTGTACTATCAAACAGTGTTCAGCATCATCATACTGTACAGTATAACACTCCATTAATAAATATACTTGTAAGCATACTATTCACAAACTCAGCATCACATCTGACATAACAGTCAAACTGAAATACTAAAAACACATCAAACAAAGTCATTACTGTAAACAATTCAATACATGATAAGCTTTTAAGCAAACTATTCACATATTCAGCATCACAACTGATATAACAAAGTCAAACTGAAATGCTGAAAACATAGCAAATAAAGTCATTATTGTAAACGATTCAATACAAGATGGCTGAAATATTCACACATATGCAAGGTCATTGCCACATATCAGGGAAGAGTTCTATAAAACCACTTTTTTCTCTCTCCCCCCCCTTTTTTTTTTTTTAAGCAACTGCTATTTTAATATATGAAAAACTGGTAAGTCACTTTTACAGACAGCAATGGAACTTAAAGGCAATGTTATTTATTTATTTTTTAAGAATGTACAATGAACTTAACTGCAAAAAAAATTATATAAAAACATAGTGGTAAATGGGGTGTCCCAATGAAATGTGTGAGAAACTTCAGGGGGCTAATTGTGAGTTAA
Organism: Birgus latro; assembly: GCA_018397915.1. Classification (NCBI taxonomy): domain Eukaryota; kingdom Metazoa; phylum Arthropoda; class Malacostraca; order Decapoda; family Coenobitidae; genus Birgus; species Birgus latro. The sequence continues at coordinate 4,197 of JAGKTI010025725.1, forward strand.
AAAAGAAAAAAATGCTGTGACAACATCTGTCTAACTCTCACCTGTTATGAAACCATGATTACAAGTGAACTTATGGGTGAATTATGAGGGAAACTACAGTACTATCATCCACAAGGTCATCAGTAACCACAGTTCCATAATGGCTGAGAACTTGACCGATTTATTACTGTATTCCAAATCAGCCCAAAAACAACCATTTGAATTTTCCCACACATTTTCTGGTACATCCTTTATAACTAGAACTTACTGCACTTCAAATTGTTGCATTAAAATACCTAAAAACCACATTAAAACCAAAACTATCTAATATATACTGTTACTAATATCTGAATTCCAGGTTTAACTGAAGCTCATATAATATCTCTTAAAACAACTCTACATTGTACTTTTAATATTCACTTTAAACAACACTAATAGTCTTATTCATTGTTAATACATCTTGATCAATTTAATCAAATAACAGTATTTCTGTTCTACTCTTGCTATCTCCAAATGCCTCCATTCAGCTCAGATGAAACTTTTCAGACTGAAGGGGTAAGATATAGCCTTCAAAAACCCATTCAGTATAAAAAAATTCTCATAAGCTGAATCAAATCACATGCAGACAGTATAAATTAAGAAGAAAAAACATGATCTGATTGAAAAGTGTAATTATGCCATAAAATCATGCTACAAACACAAGTTCAGTAACCATTATAACACCTAACCACTGGGCATTTCTAACTATGACTAGACTCTGAGATGCCACATTTATCTTACGACAAACCACACATAGCTTTAACTCTTGAACCTGGTGACGTATTGTACTTGTTAAATCTCGCTACCTCCACATGATTATATTCACCTTGAGAGAGACCTCTTGAAAGTTGTTATTGCTATTGCTTAACCCTGTTCTGCCTGGCTGAGGAGTTTCCTTTCAGCTAAGTAAAAATATATGGCTATAGTAAAAATGAAATACACTATAAAGGACAAAATGGTAACACCTAGTCCCATATTACTGTACTGTTTTTGAGGTGTACAAGACCAAGTCTAGGCTACATATATCCAGAATGATTAACCCTCTGAATCTGGCAGACATTGTTTTTAGTTTTATCTTGTTCCTACCAAAATATTATATAAACTTCAAAAAGGCCTCTCTTATTCCAAGGTATTTACTAAGGTAATATTTAACCCTTCTGGTTCAAAACCTCTATCCTATGCTGAAGAAGACTGTCAAAAGATGGGAAGAATAAAAAGAAAACTATATTGTACGGAGTGGGTTAAAGAGTCAGTACCCGTCACTCAAACTTAATGTGTATGAGGAAGGGGAACTGGTCGGTGAGGTGGTCTGACTGGCGGAAGAGTTGTGCATGTTGCCAACCTACGTCACCCTGCCCCTTAGTGAGTACCACGCTCACTTCCAACTTCCTTACTGCGTCACTCACATCACCTCCACTCACCTCCAACACTCCTCCTAGAATCCACAGGAACAGTTTATGTAATCTCCAATTGCCTTTAAAATGCCTCCTAGTTTTCAGAGACCATAGGCTGGCAGCGATAAATCAAGAGAAAGCCTTCATTTAGCATGAAACTAAACTTCTTCGCTTTCTGTGCTACAAAAATATTTCACTTTGTCATCAGCTTGTTGTTGCTGTCCTATGGCATCACTACCACTATCATTATCTTCACCTACGGCATCTTCCTTCCTCCTAAGAACCCAAACAAGGAATGGTCACAGCAGAAATATTACTGGACTACTTCATTACTATACTGTGTTTTATTAGAACATAGAGAATAGGTTAGAAGGGAATAACTGGAGCCTCACCTTTCGGACCAATGATACACCTGTCACCAACGCACACCTGCCATGCCACACAACCGTCTTCATATGTAGTGTGTTGAAGCACCACCAACACGGACTTCATCTTGAGCTGTGTGTCCGACCAGTCCACACACCACTGCACCTCACCTTCACTGCTACCCTCTAGACAAATACATTACATATTAAAATACATCATCACCATCATGAAAAAGTTTAGTTATTTTGAAACAAATGACCAACTTACATCAAACAACTTGTACTGTTCATCTCTGACAGAGACTATGGTATGTTGTCTAGCTCAAGAACAGAAGTCAAAGAGCTCCTGACCTGTTCTCGCAAGGTAAACAGTCTTCCAATCTGATTCATGCTTCCTAAACACACCCCTGGCAGACACAACTCCAGCCTGCCAACCATGCGTGACCTGGTCCCCCGCTGACACCCTGATATACTGGTCCCGGGCTGCGGAGTACTTCACCACGAACTCTCGCTTCGTCTGCTCCTCCTGTGTGAGTCGGAAAGTGTGGCTAGAGGAAGGCTCAGCTGTCTGCGTCTCACCTCGTGCCAAACGCCAAGCCAGGGAACCAGATGAACGACCCTCGTTTTCAGCTAAAGGTAAGGGGGAAAGAGAAAGTGAACTGAGTTGTGGGTGGCTGTAGTGATATGAGACAAGACAATATAAGAAGCAAGATAAGGTGAAGTAAGACAAGACAAGAGGAGCCAAACTGTGAAGTGCAGTGAGATAAGATGGTACAAGATGAGATAAGACAATATGACATGAGATGAAACATAATGTGAAGTGAGGTGAGCTGAGATGAAACTAAGATGCGACAAGATAAGTGTGTTGGGGTGAAGTGAGATATTCCGATAACCCTACCATTTGTATGTAAAAAAAAAAAAAAAAAAAAAAAACTACATAAAAGAGGGGCAACCTGTATGGCACAAAATTCCACATTCACTTACAGTCCTTAAGAGTTCTAGGTGGGGCAAAGAATCCTGCCACCTCAGTTACAAGTCTGTGTTCTAAGAACTGTCGTTTCTCTGGTGTGAAGGTTGACTGGCGCTCCTTGTTCAGCTCCATCAGAGTCCTCACTAGCCACGCCTCACTACATCTAGAGGAAACAGGATATAGGGCTGTACATGGTGATCTGAATATTGTGCTTCACTCTTAGGCTACTATGATTCACTGCTGGATAAAACAGAGCTGTATTTAGTGGATTTGGTCATTTCATACCTCTTCCTTTGCAATTTCTTGTGCACATGACACTTTAACACCCTTTTGCATGTTACTGAGGCAAACTATGTTGACACTATATCAAAATGATATAAATATTGTAATGTAAATGAGAATGTTAAGGTGTGGTATGCAAAATAAACTGTTATGGAATAGGTGTTACAAAGCTTTCTGTGGTCTTCTGTATTACATACAGTATGTTCCTAGTCTGGTGGTATAATGCACACAATTCACAGCTGGTACTTTAACATCTCTCAGACTCCTATGACCCACTCTCAAATGTCTGATGGTATAGTAAACATGACTCACAATTTGCGTCTGCGTAGCACTTCTCGCTGTTTATTGGTGTACCTCCAGGTGATATCAACAACCTCATCCTTAGAGAATGCAAATACATAAGTCAGTTTCTTGCCCCAGCCAGCCTCATACATGAGAGGTGTGTCCATCTTGCCCTCACAGCAATCCACATGCACCCATCGGCGCTGAGACTGACTGTACACCTCCATCCACACATGGTCAGTGAAGTCCAGCACATACCTTGCAAGGAAATGTTAATCACCATCACCATCACCATCATCATCCTGACCTCTTTTCCCACCCAGGGATGAAGAGAGGTAGTTTCCAGAAAGAAGAGAAAAAGAAAAATAGAAAATAGAGAACTACCAGTAATATTAAATGGGCATCACTCTCTTTCATTCAACATTCAAGCTTCTGAAATCATGACTCCACCTCATAGGCATGGCACATTTTGGAGGTAATTTTCTTCATATATGCTCTTCACAATACAATGACACATATATATTTTTTTTATTCAGTCCACCAACAGACAATCTATTCACTTTAGTATACCTAAGAAAATATAATGTACTCATGCCTTAGTGAGGAGTTCATATGAAGAGAATAATAAAATAAACAGAAATAATAAGATGAAATCATAATGTCAGAGCTACAGCATGGGATGTGATCAATAAAACTGTATGGATGAGAAGAGATGTATCATAAAACAGAGTTATATGAAGGAATGAAGTTAACTAGAGGGACAAAACTACAGCAAAAACAGCAAAAAATATAGCTGCTGGAACACTTAGACAAATATATATAAGACGAGACACGTGTAAGGGATGATTATTCCTGATCGAGTTCATGAATGAGCTTCATTCCTCCCTAACTAATGCTGCTCCAGATCACCTTCCTATAAAAAAAAAAAAAAAAAACAGAACGAACTAAGAGTGTGGATGGAAAACATAACATATTAACAGTGGGGGAGGCAGAAGAGAAGCATACCTAGCATCCATGCCTAGGGTGCGACACAGAAGCGTGAAGCAGTTGGCCCACTCCCCACATCGTCCTTTCCTTGTCTCTAGCAACTTCCCTGGATGGTTGTATCGAACAAAACTGTCTGATGTCCCACAACCCTGTTGGAGAATGAATGCATAAGGCTATCAATAACCTCTGGCTCACTGTAAACTAAAATTATAAATTATTGTACTCATTAACTTACTGGAGGCATATTACTGTTTTCAATTATATATCCACTAGTGCAAATGCTAGATTATTTCTTAGTATCCAAGTTATATGAACAGCCCAGATCCATCAGGTGAAAACAAAGTATAACTTGTATCATGACCACACAGACCTTGCAAGAGTACCCCTCAACTCGACTCCCACCCCAGAGTAAGTGTTCTTGTGTAGGGGTAAGGCTTCCTGAAGCTGCCATCTTTTGTTGACACTTGGGACACGTTGGGGCATCAAACCACTGAAAGAACTCACCCCTGAACCACGTCAACAGCTCCCTCAACACACAGTCCTGGAATGAACTTGGGGTCATATTCTTTTCTGCCAAGGAGGGATCTCTAGAATCTCTTCCTTGCCAGTTTGTTTGTGCATACAGCACATCACTCTTGTATTCTATGTATGCAATCTGAGTAGGTAATTAAAAGACATGAGTAACAAAGGCAGCATTTAGAAGTAATGTGTATAATAATTCAATAATGAAGAGGTGTTACAAAACCTAAGTTCATGAGAACATGGTCCTTGGACAAACAAATGCACTTCACTTATAGGCTAGGATGGACAGTTCCACAAAACGATATCACTCCACTCCAGTCAAACAACTGAAAAACTCCGAGGTAATATTCTGAGTTTGTTAGGCTTCCCAAATTGCATTAATGGGTTTCAAAGGTTACTGCTCACTGTTTTATTAATAAGTGAAGCAGGGTTAATGAGGGGCTATACACTGACCTGAAAATCTAGTGGTGTCTCATCATCTTTGAGGTCTTTGTTAACAACAGCCATCATGTCACGTGCATGCTGGTGTAGCCTCTGAATGGGCATGGCTTCCCTGGCTTTCTCCTGGAGTCCAGCACTCTCATACACCACTACATGACCCAGCGATGCCACCAGCCGCCCTCGTAGATCCGAGTCTCCCTCCTGCTCAAAGAACAACATACAGGCAATCCTCACTAAAAGTGGTGTGATCCGAAATATTTTGACTTTGTGAATACAGTTTTTACTGAAAACTGGCAATCAGCTTTAAAAGTACAGTGTAATACTGTAAAATATGCTCATGACTAGTATGACAGCTGGTCAGTTCAGTACACATTGTAGTTGCTGTGCTTTAGAAGGTTAGAGCACACCCTACTGGTCAAAGGGTGGTGTGTTTGGTCCCACTCAAGAGCAAGTGGTTGACATCAGGATGGGCACCTAGTCACAAGAGCTACGTGCTTCAACAAAGTCCACAAGCAGTATCTGTAACCCCAGACTACTATGTATGCGACCTCAGCAGGCTACTATGTATGTGACCTCAGAAGACTGCAGCTAAAGGTGTCCTCCTCCTGGAGTCCAGGGGATAGGAAGTATAAAGATACTGTGTTTGTATAACCAAGCAGTGGAGCAGCTTGGTTATATCTATGACACCATACAAAGGCATCACTTTCCAGCACCAACAGTTCTCTAAAAACTCTATGGACAACATCTTACCCCTACACCAAAAGAGAAGTGTATACCATATCATAAAAACTGAATCATCACCATCATCATTACACAGAGTTGTACCTTAGACTGATGTAATGGAGATGAGGGGTGTGGTTTAGCTGTCCCCCTGGCCTCATGCTTCTTGTTCCCTTGTTGAAGTCTCACCAGCTGGTCACGGTACATACGCAACTGTTCCAGGGGGTCATCTTTTGGTAACACCAGCTGGTCGTCATCCTGTAGCGTTCCTATATTGTTATCATCCTATCCCTGTTTCCCATTAATACAGCTAAAGGGATATGGGTATAAACAGGCAACAAGAATATGAAAGGACTAAAGTATAAGAACTGTGAGCAGTGGCACATAAAAACAAGAATAAATAAATATACTGTACCATCAACTCAAAGGATAAAAGACTGTTGATATGACTGCGCAAAGTGGCAGAGGCCGCTTCATAGCACCTCTTCCATAGTGATTTATTATGCATATTAAACTGAAACCCTCTCTTGTGAGCCATTTATATAAATCTAATACTGACACAGGCTAGTTAGCAACAATACCCTACCGAAGGATGGTGACGAGCCATGTGCATCATAAAATACAAAGGAAAAAGTGCTTCAAAATAAGTGGTACAAAATCTCCAAAGCCATTTACAATACAGCCCTTGGTGCATTCAACTGCAATGTCTTACCTCTTGGAAGCCCATAAGAAACAGAACTTCAAGAGCCCCTACAGCTGGCAAGAGGGTGCGTTCCATAGCCCGGCTGCTGAGGTTGACACTACGGTATTTTGGAGTGTCAGGTTCACGCAAGATGTTGTCTGCAATCTGGCATGAATGGAGTCAGCAACATCAAGCATCAGCTTTATACAAACTTACTTTTTAACTCTTTAAACCTAATGATCTACTTTGTTGATTTAATTAAGCTTCACTCAAAGAATTTGGCTAAATTAAAAAAATTCTTGAGTTGAACAGGCTAATGAGGGCTGTATCTAACCTTTCCAGTTTAAAAAGTCTCTTTTACGAGAAAGAAAATCGTCTGGAGGTGGTATAAAATATGGGTACATATAGACTGGTGGATTCTGTTTCAAATATAGTACCTTGATCAGAATATCAACTGCAGCTTCCATCACATCCGTGTCATTTTGTAGCAAAGATGCAACACAACTTGATATTTCGTCCATTGTCGATTGTCGGCAAGTGTCACCTGAGTGCAAAAGTTACGCTGTCACGACACTGTCACCTCTGACTCAGGGAAACAGGTGAGAGTCCAGCGAAAAAGTGTTTACACCAACTCTTGATCGGATTTGGGCAACTGCGGCGCTATTCAACTCGGTTCAAGTAAAATGAATACTCATTTTCATTCCCATAATTTTATGTAGATGAACCAGCATTACTTTTAGAAGCAATATTAATTAAATACACATACTATTCATCACCATACCATACACTGACTTTATTCAACAATCGTTTAATGACCAATGAGCCGAATATTTATTTATCAAAAAAGGTTTAAAGAAAATTCTATACTTTGAAGAGAAAAAGGGAACTACACACTTCAATCAAGAAAAAGAAGGAAGGCTTAAGAGGATATTACTGACAAGGGTAAACTGCCAAATGTTATCAGTATAATCCATTGACAATTATGGCTCAGTCACGATGTGAGCTGCCGATGTTTCCTGAGCGCCAGTAGGAGGTTCTACAGTATCTCATATACATGACGTTAAAAGTGTTTCTTATAGCTCATTGCGTTATCTGCTGCACAGTATAGATTTTGAATGACATACAAGTTAACCCTATTAGGCTAGTAACTGAGTACCAATTTAAAAAGATAAAATTTTAGCAAGTTCTCCCGAGTGTGTTGTTTTACAGAGAGTATTTTTGAGAACTAAACTCAGGTTACTGTTTAACTTATCAAAATATTATTACATGATGTACTATTTGTAAGGATTGCTTGTTAGAAGCAAAAATTTATTCAGCAGGAGTTTCTTGAGAAAAGGGAACAGCCGACCGTGGGACTGTCCGAAATTTAGTAAAATCACATCAGGATCGTCTACACTGGATACAATACTCGCGAATGCCCCTCCGCAGGATACAAAGGTAGGTAATCCCTGGAGTAGTTTCATAGTTATAGCCTTCACTAAGTTTTTCTAGCGGAGTTTTTCCTCTCCTGAATAAAATCGTTTCGTAATGGAAGAAATCTAATCGCTATCTATGTTAGTGTTCCATGAGGAACGTAGGAGGCCGATGTTAGGCTACTCCACAGTGTAGAGACCATTATTCCTTCATGGTGGAGACTGTGGACACTCTGTCCTGACATTTAAGGCAAAGGTAACCAGTCTCGTTCTCCCCTATGTGCCATAAGGTGAATATGTAAACAATAAACCCCAACCACTTTTCGGATGTAAAGCTGGAGCGCAGGACACCAATTTTGATCATGATTAACATCCAACTTAGAAAATAGTTTCTATATTGTTGTTGTTGTTGGCGCCTTCTCCCATCCCGGAGCTCGTCTTCTGACTGATGGCTGCTTTCTTGAGTGTTTTCTATTTTCGTAATTTTTTTCCTAGGCCCCCCCCCCTTGTTCTATTTCATTTTGTCTGTTCCTCATACTCGTTTTTATTCGTTAAATTCATTCCTCTTTTGTACAATTATATCTCTTCTTTTAATTTTGTTTTCTTACTTTTTCTGCTACTAGTTCTAATTTATTCTGTTTCCTAGGTTACTTGAAACTACTTAACGTACACTAGAGTCTCCTGAAGGCAGAACTGCACCATGTGAGGGGATGGTGTGCGCCCCCAGCTACCAACAAACAGCAAGAATCAATCACAAAATTACGTCATTGAGCTCAGGTATGCAGTGAAGTTTTATATTCCTGCTACTTTTAGGCGATTTTATTCAGCCCGTAAGCAGACTTTTTGCACTGGAGGGTTAGATATAGCCCTCATTAACTCCACTGCTATCCTAAGTAATATTCAGAAAGATGAAAAATACGCCACATAGACTATTAAAGCGATTAAGAAAATGTTGACTCCCTTCAATCTAGTGACGTACAATTTTTATTCTTTTCTTGCCACTCCAGACGATTTTATTCAACTCCTCTAAGGCGAAGGGGTTAATGAAGGCTGTAATCTAACCCCTCCAGTTCGAAAAGTTTCTTCTAAGCTGAAAAAAAATCGTTTAGAGAAAGAGGTGCTGTGGAACCCTTAAATGCGGTTCAAAGAGGTACCAGGTACAGGCTGAGAGGCATAATTATAAGATAGTTGATTTAAGCACTCTCTCTCTCTCTATCAGGGAAGTTTAGGAAGATACGAACTATTTTTCCCCGGTGCCTGGATCTATTTTTAGTAACTATTCTGTTCACTTTCCTGTTAGTTTAGAAACACGTAGGAGAGGCTGGACGCTTAACACACATATGGCGCCCTTGTTCGAATCAATTTGACTAGTAACCAAGGAGACTCAGCCCTACCTCACAATTAAGGCTCATCAGATCTCACGCAACCACGAAATAATAACCAAGGAGACTTATTCCTAGTAAAAACAAAAAAAGAAAAATACAAAGGCTGAGGGCTTATTTTCGATCATACTTTCACTGGGAGTTCTCTTGGATCAAGGTTCATTGCAAAAATAACTCTCTCTCTCTCTCTCTCTCTCTCTCTCTCTCTCTCT
>JAGKTI010025726.1:0-13864 GCA_018397915.1 Birgus latro
GCAGGGTGGGTGGGTGGGTGGGCAGCGAAGGATGGTAGTTTGGTGAGGTGGGTGCGCAGGGTGGGTGGGTGGTTGGGGTGGATGGGTGGATGGAGGAAAATAGATTCATTGGAAAATAAGCCCATGGCAAATAAGTCCATAGAGGAGTAAGTCCTTTAAATAGTCGTAATTAGTGGAAACAAAGTTCCAACATATCAAAATAGGTTCTGGGAGGAAATAGATTCGTGGGAGAAAAATATGACCATGTTGTCCATGAGGGTAAATAAGTCCATGTCGAGGATAGGTCCAAGGAAGGAAACAGAGCCTCTAGGGAAAGTAGGTCCTCTGGGGAAATTGTTTCCAAGAAGGGAAACAGATCCATAGTTGAAAAATAGATCAATGGTGAAAGTAGGTTCATGAGGAAAATATGTTTGTGGGAGAAAGAGGCTCAAGGCGAAAATATCTCCAAGGTGAAAGTAGGTCCATAGGTAGTATTGATCAACAGAAAAAATTAGGCCCATGATGATTGTAGGTCCATGGTGGACAACAGGTTCATGGGAAAAATGGATCCATGTTGGAATTCCGTGCTTCCACTTTCAGTGGAAACAGGTCCATTATGGTAAAAAGTTTAATGAGAGAAAAAGATCTATGGAGATACTAGGCTCGAGATGGGAAAGAGGTCCTTTGAGTAAAATAGGAATATGGGAAAAACAGCTTCTTGGAGGGGGGGAAATATGTCCATGAAGAAAACAGGTTAATGCTGGAAATAGATTACTGCAGGAAAATAGGTCCATGGTGAAAATAGATCCAGGGAAAAGTATATCTAAGGGCCAAATAGACCCATGAGGAAAATAGGTCCATAATGGAAAATGGGTCCACAGGGAAAATGTCCATAAGGAACAATGCATCTAAGTCCATGGGGAAAATCGGTTTGTTGGCAAAGTAACTTCATTGGAAAAGTAGCTCTATGGAGAAATGAAGTCCACAGGGAATATAGCTTCAGTGAGAAAATTAAGTCTATGGCCTTTCCAAAAGATGAGTGGGTAACCATCATGTCTGTGCACCTAGCTTATTAGTTTCGAGGCATGGTGACGAATCATTCCAAAAAGATTATTGTGAATCAGATGCAAGGAAAGTGTTTCAGTTCATAAGATTTTTGTCATTATCTTCTCCAAACCAGTGTTCACAGTACCATGTGGACGGGCGTTCATTCTGAATGTATTGAGCGGGTGTTGTACAACCTGAGTGTCTTTTCTTGCCATAATAATTATCGAGTTAACGTGTATGTTCAAAAATTCAACTGTTAGGCGCTGGTATGCCGCCCATGACTTTGCCATTTATACACATTCTAATTTAACCACTGAACACCTGAAACATATTTCACGAAAGGAAATCCAGACATCAAATTTTGGCGGTCATTTACGTAAGGCCTAAGGTTACCCTCTTTGACCAACCTACACCCCACGTTACAGAAAGCAGTCAGCATCGTAATGGACAGGTGAGTGACTGTCGATTTTTGTCAAGTCTTTAAAGTTGACTTCTTGAATCCGGTGATTGCTTTCATACAACTTTCCCAGTCACACAAAATGATCTACCGGTACCTTGAATATACTGAAAAAATTCTTCACCGGGGTGAAGTAGTTTAGTATACAACCGTGAGCCACGATCGTGTTTGAATTTAGGGAAAATGAACCAGATATATTGCTTGTACACATATGCAGATATATGACAAGTCAAACACCGCATACTTTATCTACAAAACAAGCAAACTCACACACATCAGTAAACAAAACGTACGTTAATATAACTATAGATCTCTCGCCTCGCATCAATCACCAACAAATGTCAAGGGAAAAAGTGACTAATGCACATCAACCTGAAAACGAATACAAAATACGTAACCCAGAAATTTTGTCTCTGTAGCTGTGAAATGGAGAGCTTACAGAAAAGATGACGCTCATTGGTACGGTGAAGTCTTTTTCAGTTTACCTTGCTACTACCGGCGGATTTATATTCAGTTTAGGAGAAATTTCAGAACGGAAAAAATTTAATATACCTTTTTAAAACCCTTTGGCACTAGGAGCACTCATAGGCTGAATAAGAAGGCCTCTGATCAGCTAGAACGAAATGAAAATGACGTCTTCGTGATGCAGTAGTAGTAGTAGTAGTAGTAGTAGTGGTAGTAGTAGTAATTGCATCCCCAAACTCGACTGCACATGAACTCAGTAGACTGCAGGCTAAAGATACCCTTCTTTGTCAGTCCACTTGCCCCCCTACGGGTGCTATGGAGACCGCTGACGGATATTTGTATAACCGGGAAATGGCTGTGTTTGGCCATATCGATGTCACCATGTAAAAACGACCATCTCCTGCCCACGTCTTTGTGAGGAAAGGGTTAAATGTAAGGAAAGTGGTGGAAATAATTATGCTATGTGTAAGAGTTTAGCCTGTGATTTTTCTTACTGCACTTCATAATTTCTCTTTTCTGGAGTTACTGTAGTGTATAATAAGAAAATACATCGAAAAGGGAACTCCCCCGAACTCCTCGTCTGCAGCATGTTACCCTCCTTCAGTGTGTTTCATTTTCCAAACGTCAAGTTATGAGTCTGTCTCCCGAACTGGTTTGACGTCACTGGTTTTCATTCCAAGGCTAAACGATTTTATTCAGCTTTGGGAGGATGTTTCGTAGCTAAGGTGTAAGAAACAATTTGCACTAACATCCTAATCACAGCTGCCACCTTTATTTTTCCTATCACGCCAGTCGATTTTATTCAGCTTAGAGAGACCTTTCGTAGTGAAACGGTTAAAACACGGAAGGCTGTGGATACTGCTCGGGTGTACGTACACAGGAATAAACCGGCCGATATTAAACTATCTCGTTTAATTTCTTTCCTTCACGACAGGACGTCAATTAGGTTAATCTGGTAACCGACGCTCGAATTTACTACCGATTTTGTGGTACACATGAGCGCTACTTTTTCTCGCCATATTTCACGTAATGACTCAAACCCTAACCTACAGAGGATTATTCTGTTTCAAGTAACAGAATATATTCTTCTATTTCGTTTTCCTATTGATGCGTTTACTTACGTTAAAACAGATGCATTTATATCAGATAACCACAATGAGCTGACGATATGAGGAAAGGAATCTCCACTTGCCTCTCTTTTTGTGTTTACTTTGCCCCTGGGAGTTCAGCGAGCCTCTGTGAATTGGCGATCTGCGTGTATTTGTGTCATATTTCCCGACAGAGGAAGGCGAGAGGGACTGGCCTGCTGGCATTAATTCTATCCGTGGGGTGATATCTCAGGCCGTTTGACATAAACACCCTCATTACACCCACACAATACACAACTTAAAGGGCCAATCAGCGGCTAAACAAACTTGTCTCTACAACAACAGAGGTGGAGCAGAAGAGACCTTCGTGTCTGGGGTTAATAACACATCCAGTCTTCATGCCCACCACAAATAAAGGGGAAATGGATGGCAGTGTTGGTCTGCCAGTTAGTGGTTGTGTGATGTTCAGGCGAGCAGGATGATGTCCGAGATTTATATAAGAACTTCTGAAATTCCCTCTTGTAACAGAGGTACGTTTTCTCAGGGCAAAATAAGTGGCATGGGAAGATTTTGTCACTAACTGAAACTGACATGAATTGCACATTATGCGTTTACAGTACTGTTTTGAATACCACGTTCATGAACTGGTTGCATTAACTTGTGAAACTATGTTTAAGCGAGTGATATCAGTAAATTACTAAAATTTAACATAACTGAATGTTAAGGAAAATTACATGATACAGACTTTAGACATTTTGTTCTCAAAATCGAATTGTTTCATCCTTGCCTACCCATCAGAGTTTCCTTCACTTTCGATCCAAACTCAGTCAAATCGATCTGATCCAACTTTACCCTGAACCTCGACCCTTGACAAAGTACTTTAAAAATTGAGTCTCTTCATTTATGGCTGACTATCAACAACAACCCATAGCTATAAGAATGAATTTTTTACCTTTACCCTATGACCTTGACTGTCGACTGAATGTTCTCAAAATTGAATTACTTTATCCGTGTCTTACCTTCAGTCGTTCTTCCATGTTTGGTAAAAATCGGATCAAAAATGTTTAAGCTGACCTCGATACGCGACCTTGATCAATGAACTACTGCTGTGAAGTACATGTGGCCAACCTATACGTTGAGCCCACTTATTCCACCAATTTTTTTCCCAAAACGGATCAAACTGTTTATTCTTGCTCACACACACACACACACACACACACACACACACACAAATATCGTTTCAACACTTCATCCAGGCTTCCGTGAACGAGGGTGTTAGTATAACCAAAACTATCCTAGCTTAATTTAAACTCTCCAACAAAGAAAAAAAAACGAAAAAGGGTGGCGAGGTCAACTACAGCTTAGAAATCTGTGCGCTGGTCGTGTAGTCTTGCTAGATGTTGTATCGCACTGTGCAGTACTCCCTCAACCTTGCAGTACTCCCTCAACTTTATTTCCATCACGAGAATTTTGCCTCCTAGAGAAAAAAAATAAAGACGGGTGCTGGCCATAAAACACATATTCTTGACGGGCAGCTGAAATCCACAGCTTTAAGTGTTTGCCTATTGAAAGAACAACATCTATTTATCTGAGTATTGGATCTTGGAGTGCTGGGCGTTTCCTTTCACTTTATGTTGATCTTGGTGTGAATAAGTACATTTCATGCACGGGATTATGAGGTGAACCTGAAAATCAACTTCACATTTAAATATTAACACTTAAAGAGTATTAACAAAGAGATATATACAATAGGTTCTTGCTCATTAAACTATGGTCGACTTCATAATGGTCATATACTGGAGGGAGACCTATCTCACCAATATGCCTTATGATGAAGGAATTAAATCACTGAGGCTTCTCTCAACCACATCAACACTCGATAGGAGAAATATAAATGAAGGATATCTACGGTAGCAAAGAGTGTGGTAAGAAGCAGCAGCAGCAGCAGTAATAGCAGAAGACGAAGCTGGAACGAGTGCGGAAAGCTAAGACTTAACCTGTTTCTTTATCTGCTGAAGTATCAGGTAATAACTCTGGCCGAGGCTACGCATGTGCATTTCGTGGACCCTGTTATTACCTCGCCTGTTGCTCCTCCCACACTCTACTCGGCGTGAGTCGGCAACTCGTCATTATCAACTTATCATGACCATCATCAGCATTACCATCAACCTGTGATGGTTAACGGCCTCCCTCAGTCCCCCTCACGGTAACTTAATAATATACCTGCGCACGTTAGAGCTGTGGTGTAATGTTTTCGGTCCGTGTCTGTGTGTGTGTGTGTGTGTGTGTGTGTGTGTGTGTGTGTGAACATAACTCCGTTTTTTTTTCAATGAGGATCAAGCTTATTGAAAGGGTTTAGGAAGTTCCCAGGAGTTGGTCTATTATTTTTTTTTTAATACTAGGTCAGATATCAAGGTCACATTGCAAGATGGAGGAATGGCCGAGGGTAAGACAAGAACAAGGGGATTCGATTTTGAAAATAAAGGCCAAGGCCACAAGGTCAAGGTCACAAGGTAGGTCAACTAATTTTTTAAAATCCGATTTAGACCACACTTGGTGAAGGGGATGAGGGTAAGGCAAGAAAACAGGTTTTCTATTTTGAGAACAGTCAGTCAAAGGCCAAAATAGCAAGACAAGAGCAAAGATGATGGTCGTGTGACAGATCATTTTGAACAGTTTTGATCTTATTTAGGCAAAACTCGGTGAAAAAAGGTTGATGATAAAGCAAGAACCTGGGTTTAAAGTTTTAAGAACAATCAGGCAACGGTCATGGTCACAATACAAGGTCTAATTTTGATCTGCATGTGTCATTCCGCACAAAAGAGTAAACCAAGTTTTTATTTGAATTGGACTAAAATTGATGGAAGGGATTGAGGTCAATAAACGGGGTTGACCTATAACTTTCCAGAACAGTAGATCTAAGATTAAGGTCACAGAAAGAAGTCAAACAAGTTTGATCCAATGTGAACCAATCTGGTAGAAGGCTTAAGGATCATACAAGAATGAAGGAATTCGATGTTGAGAACAATCACTCGATCATGAGATTTGAAAGGCAAAGTCAGTTGTTCGGCACGGCTGTGGCACTATCCGACTGTTCCTTCTCGTTTTTAATAGTTATCTCAGCTGGGTTCATATGATTTCGAAAGAGCGTGTGATGATACTGTTGACCGAAATTGAGCATTCATGCAGTTGGAAATGGAAATGAAAACCGAGCATAAATTGAAGATTCCATCAGTGAGACAAAAAACGGAGCGAGTTGCTGCACTGACTTGCACGTCATCTGATGCAGCAGCAGATACTCGTAAAATTTTAGTACAAGCTGTAGTTAACCTGCCACACACCACTGGCTAAAGAAACTGTCTACTACTTTTGAGCTCCCTGTATCATTAGGCCGTGTGTTGTCTGCCTGAATAGTTCCTGCATGCCACTTTGCATAGGAAACCAAGCGAAATGTATCCGTTCTCCATTGTTACAAAGTGGTATTATTAAGCAACTCTCTCAGCTTAGCTTTGACAAAGGACTTCTGCTCCGTGCTGTAGCTAAGTATTCTAGATGTATTGAGAATGGATTTTAGGAGAAAGATCCATCATCATCATCATCATCATCATCAGCAGCAGCAGCAGCAGCTTAAGGCAGTTCACTGTAGGAAGGACGTTTTCTCATCTTTTTACACTCACCTATTGGCTCCTCGTCTGAACTCATCGCAGAGTGGCATATTTACGAGTACTGTAATTCCATCTTATTCGCTGTCTGTCTCTTCCTTTCACTGTCACCGATGTTTCCACTCCGGTATCCTTCTGATGCATTTGTTTTCTGTTCTGTGAGTGACAGGACTTAGCCTTGGTCAGTACACACCTCCTGTATATTACGCCTGTATTCGGAGTTATATTTCTGAGAGCAGTTTAAGCTAAGTTCTAACTTAGTACGATTGGGCTTTTCTGACAGGACTGGCCTTTTGTAAGCTGAATATAATCGTCTGGAGGCAACAAGGGAAAAGTGGCAAGAGAGCAAAGCCGTCTACAACAAAGTTATCCTGAAATTAAATCTACTGTGATTGTTATGCAACTGTACATCATACGCAAGGAAGTACAGTAGGCTCCAGCACCAACCACACAGGGCGGTATTCCCGAGATGGAGGGAAGGCTGATGATAGGAAGAGCAGCAGCTACCGTTTACTGGCTCTCGAAAATTAACTCCTGCCTCTCTTCGCTAGCTTCTTTGTAATATTTCAGCAAAATGGGGAGTAATCTAGCAGACTCCCTTCTATAAAGCAGTCTCCTCCAACCTGCCACACCAAACTGCACATACATACAATTTATTCTTTATATTTAAAACTTTTTAGATCTTGCCTCCAAACGCCCAGTCTCGGAGTCGTGTTTGGGTTACGGATGGAGTGGGGTGGGATGGGATGGGATGGGAAGAGAATACAATTATTCCCATTTCGAGCTTCACTTCTGTTGACGGCAAAACGATATGGCCTGAATATGTAGCTGACCCCCTACATATATTTCTGACCGTCTTGGAGAGAACCCATACACAACTGATTTCTTTCTCACAGCTAACCGTTCTGCGCTCTCTCTCTCTCTCTCTCTCTGGCCCTTTGTTCACAATCTTGTTTTTATAACTTGTCTTATCGCTCCAGTGAGGCCTGTGGACTCTCCCGAGATGCAGCATCTGTCATTACGACACTGCTGATTAGAAGGACCTCTGCCAGGGCTTCTTTAATTTCCACTGGAGTACTTATTACTTTCCACTGGAGTACTTATTCTTTCTGTGGCCGAGAGCCATCGGAGTCAACTTTATGTATTACAGAGGTTATTCTTCCGGGAATGGACGCAGCCATTTCTTATCCTTCCCTCTTAAAATGCAAAACAAAGGATAAAGCTTGCTCAAATGCTGTTCAAGACATGATGTAATGACCGAAACGAAACTTCACAAAATAATTACTGGCCTGACCGACATTCAATCTCAGGCCCTCGCGCTCCAAACGCGCGCACGTTACCACTGAGCAAAAGAGCTAATCCCTGCTTTGCCTCTGGGCAACGCAGGCTTTCGAACATACATGATAACATTGCACCGAAGACCACCAATGGGGACGCTGCAGACCACACTGAACAGCTCACCCCAGGGGTGAAAAGACTAAGACGCTGTCAGCTAACCGACATCATTGCCCACCAAGCCTCGCCTCAGATCCTACCGCTGCCACAATGGAATAAATCCCCAGTTTGTCTCTGGGCAACGCGGGTTTTTATAGACCCCATTACAAGGAAGATGCCAACTGAACCTGAATCACATGTTTTAAGTTCTTCTAAATCTAATTTCTCGTCTTCTTTAAAAAAAAAAAAAAAAAATCAGCCACACCATACGTAATAAACTTTAACTCCAAATCTTGTTGACCTCCCTGTCATCTTTCTAAAAATCTCTCAGTTAACTTTACCTCTTCCTCTACCCCCCCTATTTTCCAGTGTGATGGTTCTTTGGCTGTTCTTTCCCTGAAAAAGCTGAACTCTTTACTCATGTTTTTGCCATCACTCTACTTGAATGATTCCAAATCTGTTCTTCCATCTCTTACACCCTCAGACTTCTTCATTAATACCAAGTACAGAAGTACTGGACAGATTTGGGTCCATACAGGGATATGATTAAGTGAAATACTAAATGGGACTTGGCTGAAGTGTAGCATCGTGTGTATGATAGTCTTTAGGCAACTACACTAGAGCACCATACGGGGTTTCGTTAGAGTGACGCACTTTGCTTGTGAAAATCCTTAGAGATTTGAAGCGTACCATCACATGGGTTTTTGCTAGAAGGAAACCATTTTGTGTGCGAAAATACTTTTGATGTGACTGACTGACCGAGCCGTTCTAAGAAATGCTTCTTTATCATAAAATTTCTTCAGATGATGTACTGTTCGTTTTGTCTTGTTTGGAAAAGGCATAAAATCCCGATGGAATCCTTCTAATTGCTCTCGAGAGCTGTGCTTCCGTGATAGCACGCTGCTAAGCAGACTTTTTCGTCTTCGTCTGTCATTTTGCACCATCTCTTCTAACTGGATGCTTGCTCACACTCAGCCAGTCCCGAAGGAGGGCGACTTTTCATTATGAATCGTTCAACTGCTTAATCTCCTAGCATTTTCACCGTCCTTAAATCTTTCCTTACAAGGAAGATTATGAAGCATCTATCCTCTTATAACCTTTCATTTGATTAACGGTAAGGGTTCCGTCAGGGACGTTACACTGGCGTTCTTCTAACATTCTTGATCGTCCTCTTTTCATGATTTGGTGAAACCATTGCCACTGACGACTTGAAAGTTTTTCGGCAGAATCTGGCACTTTTTTTTTTTTTTTTTACTGTTTTCTTGCTGTTTCCATCCTTCTATCGTTACTTCTATATCTAGTTTCCTTTATCGTTATTCTGTAGTTATTTCAGACGGCAACTGTTCGTCTTCCAAAATTATCATTATTGTTGTTCCTCAAGGTTCCATCCTTACTACAACGTTCTTCCTCCCATTTGTCAAATCGTTTGAGCACTGCTGGATCTATCGACCTGCTTTCCTCAGCGTCCATCACACCAGACACTTTAGGAATCATGAGAGGGGTGATGGAGCACATGCGATTTGGAGCAGATGGGGTAGGTGGAAGGTGTGTGCAAGATATTTACAGAAGAAATCAGTGCAGCATGTGAGGTGGCGTGTGGGGTGAAGAGAAGATGAAAGAGCGGGCAAGGACCAGCATGGTGTATGAAAAGGTGAGATAAGCTGTGGCACAAAGGAATGAAACATATAGTTAGTGTTTGGGAAGTAAAGGCATGGAGGAAACTGAGAGACGGAGTAGAGAATTAGATGTAGAGAAGAGAGAGGTGAAAGGATTATTAAGAAGAAAGTGAATTGGGAGTTTGGAAGGAAATTGAGTGAAAAGTGTAGGAAATGTAAGAAACTGTTAGGGAAGAGGTAAAGAGTTAGAATGGGTGAAAAAGAAGGTAGTCGGAAATTGAAAGATAAAAATGGCACACTGATAGTGGAGAAGGGAGAAAAAGTGAGCAGATGGAGAGGACATTTTTATGGAACTGTTAAACATGGAGAATGAAAGTAATTCGAGCGTAAGTGGCTGGAAAATGGCTGGAAAAAGGAGGGGGATGAGAAGGGAGGAAGAGATCATTAGGATGGAAGTAGTGGTGAAAGCAATGAAGAAAGTCAACATGGGGAAAGCTCCTGGAATTAACGGAGTGTTTGGTGAAATGCTGAAGCACGGGGGACAGAGAGAAGTAGAATGATTATGAAAGATGTGCAGATTGGCCTTGGAGGAAGGTTGAGTCCTGTATGATTGGTTAGGTATAATTATTCCCCTGTACAAAGGAAAAGGGGAGAAAGAAGTGTATTGTAATCATAGGGGCATTTGTCTTTTAAGTGTGACAGGAAAAGTATATGGTTAGATAGGTATAGTCAGTGTTAGGGAAATAACAGTGGAATTAGTACGGAGAGGTTTCAGAAAGGGAAGAGTCTGTGTAGATCTGGTATTCATCCTAAAATCTTTAGTGGAAAAGTTTCAAAAGGAGGGAAAGAAGTTGTATGCGGCCCTGATGGATTTGGAGGAAACATAAGATAGAGTGGATAGAGAAGGAATGTGGAAAATATTAAGAATACATGGAGTAAATGGAAAGCTGTTGAATGTCATGTAGAGTATGTATTGGGCATTTGGGCTGCAGTTGTGTGGATGGTGAACTAAGTGAATTTTTCTGCCTCAGTTTTCAATTGAAACAGGATATGTCATGTCTTCATGGTTGTTCAGTCTATATATGGAGTTATAAAAGAGAAACAAGGTACAGCCCTAATGAGAGAGGGTAGCGTCTGGAAACTTCCTGTTCTGTTGTTTGTAGATGATACTGTATTGTTAAGTGAAGACGAGATGGAACTGCAAGACTTGGTGTATAAATTTTGAAGAGTGTGTATGAAACGGAATCTAAAGGTGAAGCGCAAAGTTGTGATCTTCGAGAGAAATGAACTCATTGAATGCATAGTGAAGCTGGATGGTAAGGAAATGGAAAACGTTAGTGTATTTAAGTACTTGGGTAGTGTATGTTGAGTTAGGATGGAATTTTAGGGGATGAAATGCTTGAAAGGGTAAAGCAGGGAAAAAGGGTTGCTGTTTTTGAAAGCAGTGAAAGAATTAGGGAAGTGAGCATGGAAGTAATAACGTCGCTGCATGACAGTGCTGTGATACCAACTCTAACGTATGGAAGTGAAGCTCGGACCTTGTTTGAAGGACACAAATCAAGAGTGAGAGTAGTAAAAATGTTTTTTTTGAGAGGAGCATGTGGAGTCACATGGAGAGACAGACTGACGAATGAGGAAGTGAAGGAATGTTGTGGTGGAGACAGACTGACAAATGAGGAGGTGAACGAGCATTGTGGTATGGATGTGGATGTGATAGAAAGAGTTAGAAAAAAATACACTGAGTTGGTTTGGTCAACTTGAAGAGGATGGAGAGTGGCAAACTAACGAGGATAGTGTATGTGAGTGAGGTGGAGGGAGGAGAAGGAGAGGGAAACCGAGAATGAAAATGGAGGGATGGAGTAGAAACGTATATGAGAGATGGTGGTGTGAGTTGGGAGGAGGACAGTGTAACGGCAGGAGACAGTACGACATGGATACGATTGTTTGTTGCCATTCCTTATGGGATTAAGGCGTCTGGCTATAGATAAATAGATAGATCGGTAGAGAAAAGGCTGTGGAACACCTTGTATCTAACATGGTTATTAATTATGACAGGGGTAAATAAAGACATTATTTTTAATTCTTCAGATATTCAATTCCTGCATTTCTAAACTGCCAGGACCTTCCACAAGAAAATCCTTAATATTCAACAATACACACCTTAGACCTTCATAATATCCGAGTATCGTTGAGGTAACCTTCTCTTTGGACCTGTCAAGGAAAAATCACATTACCTCCTTGGCAAAACCCACTCTCAGAGACTGGATGTGCATCGTATGCCCCTGAGCAGTTTTAGACTTTCTGCAGGCGTATTACTCGTCCATATTTGGAGTACTTGTGTTATGGGTGGGGGGACTTATCACATACAGTTCTTCAAATCAAGGTGGAGTCAAAGGCTTTCCATCTCATCCTCTCTTCCTCTTACTGACTCCCTTCAACTTCTCTTTCCTTACCGCATTATTGCATCCCTTTCTCTTTACTATAACTATTTACAAGATTAGTGCTGTTCTAAACTGTCTGCTTGCTCCCCTCCTCTATTACGAAGGGTACACCGCATACATCTAACAAGAAACTTTCATTTCTTTGTTCAGCTCTCTAGTGGAAGATAGCCGTCAGTCCTTCATGCATGCACCTGTTCAGCTCTTGGACATGTTCGTTAATATGTATTTCCCACTGCCTTTGACCTTCAGCCATTTAAGCGCACCTCAAAATGAATGGATCTTTACTTTGTCCGTCTTTGTTCATTTACCTCATTTTCTGAGAAGCGCAAGTTTTTGAGACTTCCAGTCTTTGATTGTGTGTGTGTGTGTGCGTGTGTGTGTGTGTGTGTGTGTGTGAACAATGGATTGAGAGTTTTAACAATGTTTAAGAATTACTACTGTGGAAAATATTTTCCACAGACGAAATATCCTGACACGCATTGGTTATAAGGATTCATTGTCTCAATGAAGCAGATGGATGAGATTAATGTGTGGGATTCGGTATGACTTGTATATATTAGTTTATTATTGTAAATATTGGATATCATAACTATACTTTGTATAGTTAATAGAAACAAACATTTGTATTACCTTCTGCGTAAAGGAAAATAAGAAACAAGCATTAAAATAATCAGTTAGTGGAAACAACTATCTAGTTCAGTTTGCGGGAACTAGTTTGATATTCATCCGCCGTTGTTCACTTCATTTTGACCTGGCTCTGAGATATCAGCAGCAGTATAAACCCCGTAGAGTAAAGACATATTCCTGTTCCTCTTAGAATATCTACGTGATTGAGTGTTGATTGTTAAAGATTTTGGTGAAAACCATTGACATATTATAAACGGGCAATACAAATTTATGCAGTAATAATGAAAATAGTCATTCCATCAAATGACATCATAAAATCATATCCGTACTGACTCGGACGAGACTGATTATATTGTATTATGCCCACTACATTGAGTTCGCTTCCTAAATACGAATCGTTGAGTACCACTGGCCAGTAGGTGGGAGAGATTTGTTATTTAGTGTGTGCGTTACGCTGCTTACCATCCAAAAAATCCAACGTAAGTTTTAATTATTTAACTTACTCATCCACGTGTAAATAACGAGGACTGATTAATGGCTCTCATACTAAAGCAATACTGATTATAGAGGAAGGTCATCGATTTAATAATATATTAAATACGAGCATACTTATTTTCAGAGTGATGTCACATTTTCCTGGACGAGGTAATGCATCTGGTACCGTACTAGTGAGTATAAAATAAATAAAATAGCCCTAATTAATTACTTTGTGTGGAAGGAAGGTCAGGAAGGACGAACTTAGGGCAGCTGGGACTGGATTTCCATGACAACTACCCCCCTGGGGGTAGGTTTTTTTTCAAGAATTCTCCCCCAGTATCCCTGCTTGTCGTAAGAGGCGACTAAAAGGGTTGGTGGTGGGTTAGTGCCCCACCCCGTAAAACAACTAAAAATACGAACAAGAAGCCTCGGACAAGGACTGACCAAAAGGTGACGAAAAAGGACCGGACAAAGGACTTGGTAAGGATTGCGACTTGGAATGTAAGGGCTATGAATGGTGAGGTGAAAGAGAGAGATTGTACAGGTGCTTGAGAGTGCGAAAGTGGATATA
>JAGKTI010025727.1:0-13863 GCA_018397915.1 Birgus latro
GCGTTAAGTTAAATCGTGACATCCAGTGATTTTGTGAGGAGCAAATTAATATGTACGATAATTTTTAGTTGTCGGGCTTTGCTCCGGGCCCATTGCGCATGCGTGCGCAGCTCCCACCCTCACCGCTCGAGTACTCAAATGTGAGCTCAGTCTGTTCTTAGTCACAGAACGAGTTGGGTCGTACGCCTCTAGAGGCTCGAGTGAATTCTTTATTTCAGATCTCGGCTTGAATCGGCGTGTCTTCCCGAGCTCCCACCCTCTTGGTGATCGACTATAGTACAGTCTCATCCATACCGATCAGTATTTTCTGTTTTTTTTTCCTAGGCTAAGCTTTTTGAAATATTTAGCCGTTATCTGAGTGTCTGAGTGAGTGAGTGTATTCCTTTATTTGATTTGAATTTCATGTAACGTAAATTCATTTCTTTGTAATTAATAAAATTTACAGTTCGTTTCTTGAGCTTTGTTAAAGTATAATAGCTGTGTTTGATTTTCCACTTATTTAGTACAGTTTGCTACTCTACATTAGCACAATTTTTTTAATTAAATCACGGCCGGTACTTAGGCCAGCTGTGCCATCACTCCTTAAATCCGTTGTGCTAGCTAGGAGTTTGGCTCAGCCAAGAGCCTGTTATCATTATTACTATCATTTTTTTTTTATTGTTGGGGGGGAGAAGAAACTTTCTCGTAGGCCAACGGTACAATATTGCAGCCCAATAGAGCGTCTAGTCTCTGCTGTGTGCCGTTGAGGAAGTCTGTAATTCTCGACTCTAGAGAATTGACATAGCACACTTAGCTATACATTTTATTATTTCTTGGAAATACTTAAATTTCCCCTGACATCTGGCGACACGCCAGAGAAAACTCTCATTTTCCCCTGACATTCATCTTCATTCATTTTCACTTCCATTCTGTATGTAAGCCCTCATTACCATTTTAAATATTGCCTACTCCCTCATCTTCACATTGTAAATATACACACTTTCATTCTCATCCCTCCTCCTAAATCTTCTCACCACACTACACGTCATATTTCCAGTATACTGAGCTTTCCCCCACCGTCCAGAGGTAACAGACTGCAAGTGAGCAACTAGGTACCGAGAATGACGATTCAATATCTCATCTCCACAGTGGAAGATCGTATCAAAAAACATACTTCATCAACTAGACACCCCATGCTGCCAACCATTCGCATTCCACTCTCACGCCCACAATCACCACTACTCTTACTACTACTCCTTCTACTCTAAACAACCCAGATACTTTAAATCCAGATACCATAAGTCCAGATACCTCTTCCTCTTTCCCTGATTCTTTTGACCTTCCTTGTATCCTTGGTCCTTCAACTATCACTACTTCCTCTCCCTCTCAACCAGCTACGTCAGTAACTTCCACACTTTCGCAAACTCAGACTCTTCCAACGATGGCTAATACATCCCCTCCCCCACAGTCCATTTATTATATGATGCAAACCGCCCTAAATTTATGGGCGAGGACTCAGCATGGTCAGTTTACGATTTCCTCAGAGAGGTCGAAACGGACATTCACAACCGGCGAATCACAGATTAACCCCTCAACCCCTTATGGGCTGGTTACACCAAGGCAAATCGGAAATAGGGGCCGCGATCCGTGTAGGTCATTTTGATGACATTAAAACATTTGATGACTTCCGACAGGGACTAATACAGCTCTGTTGGCAGCATTCAAATGCCGCATCTCTTATTGGTTTAATCCGTCCAGTCCTAACCGGTTTTTTACCCAGCCTACCCCCAGGTCCCGACTGATTTTCGACTTTTTGTTTTTGGCTGAAACCCTCGCTTTTGGTGAGAAACGTCGAAAATTCATAGAGAAATCGCGATCCTGAAGTTAGAAATGTTGATACAGGTGTCACTCAACCTTACGTTTTCCTTCTTTTTCAGGGTACCTGGCTAAAGAAAACGAACTATGGAAGGGTTAACTAATTCAAACCACTTTAAATTACATATTTATTTCATTTATTTGGTATGAATTTATGTGTAGTACAAGTCTATATTGGTTTTCACACAATAATATAGGCATTTATAAGCATTGTTCACTCACCTAAAACCCCAGTATATGGCACCTTCCTTTATGACATTACCACCTCATCATTTTTGTTTGTTTCTACCTCTAGCTTCTTTGTTTCTTTGTCATCCACCTTAGGAATCACTTCCACCGTGAATTTCGTCATTGGAGAGACCGTGGGGCAACATACCTTTACTGGCCAGGTTACAGCTAACAGATGAATTGCCTAGTGTGGGGGGGAAGGGGGGAGGGGGGTTAGGTGGGGCCAGGCAGTATCCCTGCTTGACAGTAGGTAGAAGAAGGTCTCCAACATATGCCTACCAAAAATCACCCGCGAATGTTGAAAAATGTGCACACAATAGGCCTTGCATTTGCGTGACATTCGATGCACGTCATTGGGTCTGTCCCCAGAAAAAAGTAGCGACGTGCATCGTACGTCGGTGGGACTCGGCGGGTTAACTAATTTCCTCACCCAGATGAAGGAGGACATGAAAGTCCCCGTTCAAAATGCCTAATAATTGGAGGCTGCATCCGCAATGAAGGCCACTAGTTCTGAGATGCGACAGTTGTTGCTAGACACAAAATGGGTAGAAAACATTAATGGAACTCATATGCTTCCAATAAAAAACTTTGGAGAGTTACTAGGCTACCTGAGATTCTTAAATTGGCTAGATCCCCGACAGAGAGAGCTAACCCTAGAGATAGGTTTCAGTCCAGGAGATAAAATTGTTCAGGTCTCCAAGACCATCCAAGAAAGAACAGGCTCAAACCGCATGCGTCAGGCCACAAATCCCCCCCTCGGTCTCGCAATTCTGCCACACCTCTACCACTTCATCAGACAACAAGCGTTCGCGTCCCACTACATGGGGAAAGCCTAACACTTACCGTTCTCCTTTATGGCACTGATCACCAACCGCAAGTCGTAATCAGTCTAATGTCCGATGGAGTAAACAATCCTCGGTTGTGTGTTCCCACTGTGGTAACACCAGGCATCGAAAATCCAGTTGCAACCGTAAACAAAGACGACATCACTCACAAGGCAGACAGTATACGCCTTCGCGATTGGGTCATCCTAAATGCAAGTATCATGAGAACAGTATAACTAACACTACTGAAGAATGTAGTTACCTAAACAGCCACCAGTCGGGGGAATCAGAGTGCCCGTATTGGAACAATATCACATAGCAACAGAACATCATCTCCCCATTCGCCATGTAGGGCTTATAATTTCCTCAGGCTTAGGCATTCTAGGATGGAGTAACGACATACAAACATCGTTTTTCATGGACACAGGATCTATGGTAAACTTGATCTCTGATACCTCTTTAAACATTATTAGGGGAACAAACAAAAAAGTCAGCCTCCTTGAGCCACCTGACATTCGCCTATGCGCTGTAGATGGCTCAGAGTTTAAGGTCAAGGGAAGTCACTTTAGAGGTACAACTAGATAGAGCCTTGACTCCTCTCCCACTAGAGTTTCACGTTACTAACGACCTCAGATATCCAGCAGATGCCCTTACTGGCTTACCCAACATGGCACAATACTCCATTGCACTATTACCTGCCTGTGGTAGTATAGACATTTCTGGGTTCCCATTATACAGCATGGAATATCCCCGTCCTGTACTTACTCAAATAAACTCAGTCATTCAGTTCCCCCTGAACCCAACACTGCCTAAGAGTGCAGAGCAATACTCACCATCATCATCATCTGAGAGTAAAGAGATAAATCCACCATTGTCTGAGAGCAAAGAAGTAAATTCCTCAACACCTGATGATACACCCCCTAAGCACTCCTTGATGGATCTTAGAAACCCCTCTAACGACAGCACTATAGCCGACTCAGACATGTCTCAGTTAGCTACCTCACACAGTTTGAATGATGTTCTCGAACTCGCGGAGACGAGGCGTGCAGTAACAAATACGTGCACAATTTTGTTACTGCATGAGTTTACCAAGGTCTCTGTTCGTGTAATAGGTGTGAAAGAAGAAGTGGATGTACTAACATTACCTAAGACATGTTGTGTGAATGGTTTAACTTAAGAGTCGGCATGGTGTACTGTGTTGGAGGACAACTTATGTTATCTGTACTTGCTAAATGTCACTAATGTTTGTCAGGGGGAAAATGTAATTCAAAAAGAAAATGTAATATTGTATAATTGGAGTATACAATGTATAGCTATGTGTGCTAGCAATGACTATCGAGTCATTTATTACGAGAGAATAGACTCGTGAAATCAAGTAGCAATTTCACTTTTATGCTGGCTTACTTCGCCAATTCTCTAGAGTCGAGAATTTATAGACTTTCTCAACGGTACACAGCAGAGACTAGACGCTCAAGTAGGCTGTAATATTGTACCGTTGGCCTCTGAGAAAGTTGGTTTCTCCCCTAAACATTCAAAATAATAATAATAATAATAATAATCAGGATCTTGGCTGAGCCAAACTCCTAGCTAGCACAACGGATTTAAGGAATAATGCAAAAGCTGGCTTAAGTACCAGTCGTGATTAATATAAAGAGTTGTGCTAACGTGGAGTACCAAAAGTGTACTAAATATGTGGGAAAATTAAACACGACTGTTACATTTAACAAAGCTCAAGAAAACGAACTGTAAATTTACTGAATACAAGAAAATAAATTTACGTTACATGACTCCAATTCAAATCAAGAAAGGGAAACGCACTCACTCAAACACTCAGACAAATAGCTAAATAACCCAAAAACTTAAGCCTAGGAAAACAAAAGAAAATACTGATCGGTATAGGTGAGACCGTGCTGCTGTCGATCACCAACAGGTGGGGCTTCGGGAATTCACGTCAATACAAGCTGAGATCTGAAATCGCTAAGAAAACTGATCACTCAAGCTTTCGTAAAGCACAACCCACACGCACCGTGACTTTTTTTTTTTTTATGTAAGGAAGAAGGAACCAAAGGCCATGGGCCCGCATACTGTTCCTTCCAAGAAAAGTAAAAACAATACCAAAGAGAGCCAAATTCAAGATCCATTCATTTAGAGATGCCTGGACACACTGCGTTTGAAAGATTGCAGATCATAGGATTTAGGGAATACAGACAGAGGGAGACAGTTCCAGAGTTGACCAGTTGCATAAATGAAGGACTGGGAGTAACGGTTAACTCTTGCATTAGAGAGTTGGACAGAAAAGGGATGAGAGTTTATTGCTAGACGGGTACTACGTGCCCGTCGTAGAGGTGGAGGGATGCAAGCAGACAGTTCAGAGGAACAGTGACCGTTGAAGTAGCGATAGAAGAGAGATAAAGAAGCAACACTGCGGCGAAGTGACAAAGGTTGAAGGGAATCAGTAAGAGGAGGAGAGTTAATGAGACGAAAAGCCTTTGACTCCACCCTATTGAGAAGAATTGCATGTGGGGAGCCTCCCCACACATGAGAGTTGTACTCCATACACGGGCGAATAAAACCCGTGTACAAGGTCAACATCTGTGCAGGGGTAAAGAAGCAGACTGACTCTGTTCCCGAGTGACTGACGGAAGGGCGTGAGAAAGGGCGTGGTCGGTAACGGCCAGGGAGGCGGAAGCGATAATTCAGAAATTATCACTCAGAGGAATGCACCGTCTGCACATAAAAACAATCACTCGCGAAAGAATGACGAAAGTTTTGACAAATTGATGCGAATATAAGTTCGCGAGCAGACGGTTGAGAGAATGAGCGAAATCTCGTGCATTTCATAATCATTCGTTGCTCCCGCAAAATCACTCGATGTCACAATTTACGTTACATAATTTTACGATGTAGAAAATTTGTGACAACGCTCCACTGACGCTTAAAAGTGGAGTAAAGATTGGAGATTTCATGGTGTACCCAGCGGCCGTAAAGGTGTGCCAGGATGTATTCTCCATACCTACCGTACACGATGATGATAGTGATCCGACAGGTGTCTATGCCATCAACTCTAAGGAATCTGCTCCGACTCTTTCACCCTACCTGCTCTCAAGTCTGACTTGTAAAGATTTCCCACAACATAAAGATCAGTTAATCAGTCTGTTACACTCTTGCCGAAATGTTGTAGCCTTACCCAGAGAACCTATGGGTAGGACAGACTTCGTCAAACATCACATAGAACTAGTACCAGGTACTCAGCCGATCTACATACCAGTGTATCGATTGACTCACAGCTTGAGAAAACAGACAGATGAGATAGTACAGAAAATGTTAGATCAGGACATTATTGAACCCTCTGTCAGTCCATGGAATAGCCCACTTTTCTTAGTCCCAAAGAAGGGCTGCCGCTTTAGACCAGTAGTGGACTACCATAGAGTAAATTCTGCAAGAGTTAACTGTTACTCCCAGTCATTCATTTATGCAACTGGTCAACTCTGGAATTGTCTTCCTCTGTCTGTATTCCCTACTTCCTATGATCTCTAGTCTTTCAAATGCAGTGTGTCCATGCATCTCGAAATGAATGGATCCTGAATTTGGCTCTCTTTCATATTATTTTTTGTTTTTTCTTAGGAGGAACAGTGTCCGGGCCGATGGCTTTTGGTTCCTTCTTCTTTGCATAAAAAAAAAGAGAGGGGAAAAAAAAACGTACCAGATCGTTTCCCATTGCCCGTTCTCACAGATTTGCAAGAGTCACTAGGTGAAAACAATGTAGCCACATCCCTAGACCTACTCAGTAGCTACTGGCAAGTAGAAATATAGGAATCATCTCACCCTATTACAGCCTTCAGCACCCCTTCCGGGCATTTTCAGTTTAAGAGGCTTCCTTTCGGTTTAAGGAATGCCCCTTCAGTATTCATGCGACTTATCCATTCAGTCTTCAGTGGTATGATGGGCCACTCTCTTTTTGCTTATCTAGGTGACATACCGTAATTGTTGTGAGTAAATCAATCCCTGAACATTTCGCCAAGCTACATCAAGTATTTGAGTGCCTTCAGTGAGCAGGCTTGAAAATCAACCTCAGTAAATGTGACTTCCTGAGAAAGAAAATAAACTTCCTAGGGCACATAGTAGATGCAAAAGGTATTCATGCCAATGAAGACAAAACTAAGGTGATCATGAATTTCCCGGAACCTACTAATACAGACGCTGTAAAGAGTTTTCTGGGACTGAGCGGAAGATCGCCGCTCCTCTGACTCACTTACTCAAGAAAAATGTACATTTCGTTTGGACTAAAGATCAGTCACAAGCCTTCCTAACACTCAAAACCGCCCTTATAAATGCCTCAGTTTTAGCATTTCCCAATTATACAAAACCCTTTCTTCTATGCACAGATGCCTCAGGCGCTGGACTTGGTGCAGTTTTGATGTAACTCGATCAAGCATCAAGGACACGTGTAACAGTGTATGCTAGTCGCGCCCTTACGTCCGCTGAACGTAGTTACAGTGTCACAGATCTGAAAGCGTTAGCAGTGGTCTGGTCCATGAAACATTTCAGAGATATATTATATTGTTATCCAGTGCATATCCAGACAGACCACCTCCCTCTATGTGATTTGTTCAAAGGACAAAACCTCACAGGTAGGCCAGCTAGATGGTTGATCACCATCCAGGACTTCAATCCCACTTTTCAGTATGTCCCAGGAAAATCTAATGTAGTCATAGACGCACTCTAACGCAATGATGCAGTGGCTGTCACATCACTGCAGCCCAGTGAAACTGAGAACACCACATTAACACCCGAGATTGTTCAAAATTCTAAGCGCAAATACCCTGTATGGTCCAAAGTAATTTATTTCCTGGAATCAAGAGATACCTCAACGTTACCTACTCTGCCAATACCAATAGATGAGTTCATGCTAAAAGATGATATCTTATACAGAAAAACATTACTTACAGGGAAAGACTTGCCCAATGGAGAAGTACACCAACTCGTTGTCCCTACTGATCTAATATCTGCGGTCCTTCAAATAGTTCATGATACACCTCAGGCATCCCATCCAAGTAAAGACCGATGCTTGCAACAAGCACGTCTTGGATGCTATTGGCCAACTATGCGCCGCGATATTAATGCACACTGTGACTCTTGTATTTCGTGCCACCGCCACAAAGGATCAACAGGGTTACCTGCACCACTTTTACAATACCCAGTCCCATCACGCCCATGGGAAACAGTCTCCATTGATCTTTCAAAACTCCCTCTTACAGAATCAGGTGCTGTGTATTTGTTTGTAGCAGTCGCCCACTTCTCGCGTTACTGAGTCCTGGTGCCCTTCTCAGATAAGACCACGAAAAGTGTCGCACGTGCCTTCGTAGACCGCATAATTTGCCCGTTCACTACCCCACGTACCATAATCATTGATAATGGCGCTGAGTTTAACAACAGTCTCTTGGATGAAATCTGTCGACAATACACAGTCAATAAATGCAATGTCATTCCTAACCATCTGGCTTCCAATGGCCTTGTAGAGCGCGATAATCGTACAATTTTAGAGTGCCTCAGACATCTAGGCTCTCATAGTCCATCCTGGGATGATTGGATACCCCAAGTTGCATCCTCAGTCAATAGTTCCATCAATGCATCCATTGGCGAGTCTCCCTTCTTTGTCTTATTTGGATTCGATTAAGACCTATCCTATTCCCTTTTATCCTCAAAGCCAGACCCCATCTATAACATGGATGACTATGTGAAAATGAAAATGGCAAACTTCCAGACAATCCATCAGTATGTCAAAGCAAATCTGGCTTCATCTCAGAAGAACATGTTACAGCGCCAGCATAACTCTGCCTCTCCTATCAGTATTAACGTTGGATATCTAGTCTTTGCTCGTTCCTTTACGCACACCGCTAAATTGGATGACAAATTTACAGGCCCGCACCGCGTGATCACTCAGCAGGGTAACAAATTTCACATACAAGAATTGTCAACTAAAGATACCAAATGGGTACATGCAGACGATCTAAAGCGTGCACCACGAGGCATGGTGTTGGAAGAGTCACTTGCACAACCTACTGCTACGTCCCCTTCTCCACCTATCCCTCAGTCTGACCATTTTCCACCTACATCTCCTCATTCATCAACCAAACAATATCGATCCAAGCTGCGTTCCGCACATCAGCATCTACATGACCTCTCTCATTAATTTACCCTTATTTTCTAGGTACGATGTTAGCGGTCTACCTCCTGGCAGTGCTGACCCTCCCTGTGCTACAGCCATCGCCCTCCCTCGATTCGCACGCCAGTTGGACAAAATCAAGACCCACCTCTCAGCCATCATGGGGAAACACAACCCGGATCAGTTTTGATACCATCTTTTTATCCCAATCTCTTGGCAATTGCAATACATCACAGACAAATTATCTCAGCTCAGTGATACATTTTCCTTTCAGACACCCGTAGGTCGTTCTCGTGTGAAATGAGGTCTCTTTGACTTTGAAGGAGAAATTCTTAGTGGCTTATTTGGCCTGGCTACAGCTCGTGACCTTTCTGGCTTCAAATCTGACCTAACTCACTTAGCCTCGGCCCTAGATTCTCAAAGCCGAGTAATACATGTTCAACACACTATGTTTGAGAGGATTACAGCCCACCTAAATGAAGTAACTTACACTCTGAACAACCTCACCGAAATCTTAAAACAACAACTTTCCAGTCGTAACGTTGTTTCTCAGTTCCTTTATCTCAAACTAATCATGGATAATCCCCAACTAGCCATCGACTCTCTTCTCTCTCAAGTCTCTACCTTGGTTCGTATACTAGTCGATGCTGTTCATGGACGTGTCACCGCAGACTTAGTACCCATCTCTGCTCTTCGTTCTGTACTGGAATGGGCTCGCCCTACATTCGATTTGTCCCCAGTGCTTTCCTTCTCCTCTCTAGAAGTCTACTATCCAGTTCTCGAGGCCACCCTTCTCACCAAATATTCCTCTACGTTCTACCATCACCTTCAACCTCTTCCAGATTATTCCCTTTCCTTTCCGGTTCAGCAACTTATTGCAAGCCTCTGGTCTTTCAAAATATTTCCTCCTATCCGATGATCATCTTTCCGTTGCCTTCCTCTCTTACACAGACCTCGAGAGATGTTCCTCCCTTACCCCTACGTCTCGTTTTTGTGCTGCTCACCTTCTGGCTATTTTCCCTAGCAGCGCTGCACCCTGAGTCTGCCTAGTTCACAATCATTTCATACACTCTGCCTGTTCTTTCGTCCCGGCTCCAGAACTTCCAGTCCATCATGCTCACCTCAACCACGTCCAGTACTTCTTCACTGTCCTTATCTCTGTTACCATCATGTGTCCTGGTTTTTCTGTTTGTTCAGTATCTGCTAGTGGTCTCTATAAAGCACCAGACTATTGTACAGTCAAATCAGAGTCTCTCATCACTTACGCCACTCGTTACCACCAAGCTGTCTGCAAACACTCTTATGACATCTTCCAACCAATCGACATGACTTCTGCTCTACCATATGATAATATCTCCATCACCTCCGCAAACTTACGTATGCTAACATTCCTGAACGACAGTGACTTGATTATGGATCAGTTTTCTCTGGCCTTCAGCCATTCATGGGTACACCCAACATTGTGTTTCCCCCAGTGGCCATCTCTTTCGTAGGATTCATTCTCATGGTCTATGCAGTGCACTGTTTTGTCAGGAAGATGGAACGCAGACTGCACGAAATCAGAATCACAAGAATCGTGCGGCCTCCACAGGACGTTGAAGCTAGCCGTACTTAGTGCCCTCACATTTAGTGACTAACAGTGCAAACTGAAACAGATAACATCTGTGGGCCGAAAAATTACCCACAACAAATGAAGGCATTACAGTGATAAATGAAAGTGTACACTATCTATACTGAAACATTAAATGAAATACATCATCATCATCATCCGGACCTCCTTTCCCACCCTAGGGCAGGGTGAGGAGTAGCAACGTCCAGACAAGCCCAAATTTGCCCAATCCAATGGGCCACGCTTCCATTCACTCATCAGTCAAGCCTCCAGAATCCTGGCTCTAACGGATACGCCAAAAACATTCACCACGTTTTGTAGCGTCACACAAACGTATCCGATAGAGTAAATCTGGACGCTGCCACGTTAAAAAGGGGTGCTCAAATCCCTGATCATGCACTTCTTCTCACAACACTCATCCAGCCAGCTCGATCTCTTGTCAGTTCCCTAGCCTCACCGACTTCCAAACCTCTCTTCCTCATACACTCATCCACCATATCTCTCCACCTCCTTGGCCTACCTCGCCTCCTCCCTTCTTCAAATTCGCTCAGATATACCGTTTTCACCACTCTATTGTTATCCATTCTCTCCACATGACCATACCATTGCAGTACACACTCTTCAATTCTGGTGTCCACTGACTTCCTCACTCCACATCTGTCACGAATTTTCTACATCGTAAAATTATGTAACGTAAATTGTGACATCGAGTGATTTTGCGGGAGGAACCAATGATTATGAAATGTACGAGATTTCGCTCATTCTCTCAACCGTCCGCTCGCGTACTTATATTTGCATCAAGTTGTCAAAACTTTCGTCATTCTTTCGCGAGTGATTGTTTTATGTGCAGACCGTGCATTCCTCTGAGCGATAATTTCTGAATTATCGCTTCCGCCTCCCGGCCGTTGCCCGGGCCACGCCCCTTTCTCACATTCCTCACGTCGGACACTCAAAACCAAACTCAGTCTGCTTTATAGTCACGGTGCTTGCGGGTTGAAAGCTCGAGTGATCACTTTTCTTAGCGATGTCAGATCTCAGCTTGTATTGGCGTGAATCCCCGAAGCTCCCACCAACTTGGTGATCAACAACAGCACAGTCTCACCTATACCGATCAGTATTTTCTTTTGTTTTCCTAGTCTTACGTTTTTGGGTTATTTAGCTATTTGTCTGAGTGTTTGAGTGAGTGCATTTCCCTTTCTTTGATTTGAATTGGAGTCATGTAACATAAATTTATTTTCTTGTATTCAATAAATTTACAGTTCGTTTTCTTGAGCTTTGTTAAATGTAAGTCGTGTTTAATTTTCCCACATATTTAGTACACTTTTGCTACTCCACATTAGCACAACTCTGTATATTAATCACGACTGGTACTTAGGACAGCTTTTGGCATTAATCCTTAAATCCGTTGTGCTAGCTAGGAGTTTAGCTCAGCCAAGATCCTGATTATTATTATTATTATTATTATTATTATTATTATTACTATTTGAATGATAAGGGGAGAAACTAACTTTCTCAGAGGCCAACAGTACAATTTACAGCCTACTTGAGCATCTAATCTCTGCTGTGTACCATTGAGAAAGTCTATAAATTCTCGACTCTAGAGAATTGGCGAAGTAAGCCAGCATAAAGTGAAATCGCCACTTGATTTCACGAGTCTATTCTCTCATAATAAATGACTCGATAGTCATTCCTAGCACACATTGCTATACATTGTATACTCCAATTATACAGTATTACATTATCCTCCTGAATTATACATTTTTCCCCCTGACATCTGGCGATCTTGCCAGGATAAACTCCTAGCTTGGAATTATTACCAAATTACTCACTCACTCTTACTTTAGTCACTCAGTCTCAAACTAAGCACGATGGAATCCAGTGCATTCGTGCAAGAATCTAAGGATATGGGGCTTACTAACCCCCAGGAAATTCGAGATTATGTCCTGTCACGCTTCAATTACGAGCAGCAAAGCAAGAATGCTGCCCGTGAAGTGCGGAAAATTCAACGTGAACATGAAAAAGAACAACGTGAGTACGAGGAACGAGAGCGAGAACGTAAACACGAGCTAGAAGTGCTGAAGCTGAAGCAAGACTGCTTGGCTTCAGGCACATCGGGTGCAGCTAACCCAAGCTCTGCTAGCACTTTCTCAGCATCTGTTCTAGCAACTCCACGTCTCAAGCTTCCTTCTTACAAGGATGGCGAGCGAATCGAGCCATTTATAGATTGTTTCGAAGACATGGCAAAGCTGTACGATTTGAATGAGGCAGCTAAGCGGCTTCAGTTCCTTAGAGTGTTTGAGGGCCCTGCCCTCGACATTCAGGACTTGTTCCTGACCATCCCCCTTTGCTGAACTTTTTCAGTGTCTCAGTTACACAGAGAGTAGACCAGCATGCTCTCCTATACAAGTTTCTCTAACTGTCAACACCAAACTACATACACACACCACACTACACTTCCTTTTCAAAATTCAAAATGGCGTACAAAAATCATGCCTCGGAGTCCCCAGGGGGGGACCATAAATGCCCCCACCATCCGCCCCTCTCCCGGTGACGACTCAAAGAGCTGCCTGGAACCACCGTCTGACTCACTCCTTCTTCATTTCTGTAACATTCGCGGCCTTTCCTCTAACTTTCACGCTGTTGAGCACCACCTCTTCACCTCTAAACCTCACATTCTCTTTCTCACTGAGACTCAGCTGTCTGAGGCAACTGACAGCAAACCCTTTTCTGTATCTTCCTACTTTCTCTATTCTCGTTTCAAAGCCAAAGGTGGCTGTTGCGTATACGTACGCAACGATCTATCTTGCTCTCGTGTTCCTCAACTTGATTCTCCTGAATTCTCTATTCTCTGGCCTCAGCTTTCCTGTCATTCTCTGACTAAATATATCTGTGCTGTTTACTTATCTCCTAATTCTACTGACTATCAAAAATTCTTTGACTATCTTACTTCTACGATGGAACACATTCTAACCATTTCTCCTTTCTCTGAAATATCCACTGTAGGAGATTTCAATGTTCACCACCACCTTTGGCTCTCCTCCCCTTTAACTGATCCACCTGGTGAACAAGCCTACATCTTTTCTATCCTCAGTGACCTAGAGCAGCTTGTACAGCACCCTACCCGTATCCCTGACTGCCTTGGAGAGAGTTCCAACATACTTGACCTTTTCCTAACAACTAAT
>JAGKTI010025728.1:295-13863 GCA_018397915.1 Birgus latro
CACACACACACACACACACCACCTCTTCTCCTCTAAACCTCACCTTCTTTTTCTCTCTGAGACAAAGCTGTCTGAGGCAACTGACAGCAAACCCTTTTCTGTATCCTCCTACTTTCTCTATTCTCATTTCAAAGCCAAAGGTGGCTATTGCATATATGTACTCAGCAATCTATCTTGCTCTCGTGTTCCTGAACTTGAGTCTTCTGAATTCTCTACTTTCTGGCTTCAGCTTTCCTGTCATTCTGTGACTAAATATATCTGCTGTTTACTTATCTCCTAATTCTACTGACTATCAAAATTTCCTTGACTATCTTACTTCTATGATGGAACACATTCTATCCATTTCTCCTTTCTCTGAAATCTCCATTCTAGGAGATTTCAGTGTTCACCACCACCTTTGGCTCCTCTCCTTTCACTGATCCACCTGGTGAACAAGCCTACATCTTTTCTATCCTTAATGACCTAGAGCAGCTTGTACAGCACCCTACCCATATCCCTGACCACCATGGAGAGAGTTCCAACATACTTGACCTTTTCCTAACAACTAATCCTTCTGCTTACACTGTTAATCTTCTCTCTCCATTGGGCTCCTCCGATCATAACCTTTTTACCTTAACCTGTCTTATCGCTCGGGTACGGCCTGTGGACCCTCCAAAGAAACGCCGCATGTGGCACTTTGGAGCTGCAGATTGGGAGGCTCTCAGGCAGTACTGCTTTGATTTTCCTTGGAATGATTATTGCTTCCATTGCCGGAAGCCATCTGAGTGTGCCTTGCGCATTACGGAGGTTATGCTCTCTGGCATGGAAGCATACATTCCTTTCTCATATCCAGTGACTAATGCAAGAAAGCCTTGCTTTAATCATGTTTGTTCTAATGCTGTCCACAACAAGGAGACGGCCTATAAAAGGTACTGGAGCCAACCCACCCCTGAATCACATCTTTTATATATTTCTGCCCAAAATCATGCTAAGTCTGTTCTTCGCTCTTCTAAAAATAATATCATCTGTGCTAAATGTTCTCAACTCTCCAACTCGAATACTTCTCGCTCCTTCGGACACCTTGCCAGAAACCTTTCTAACAACTTTACCTCATCATCCTTCCCTCCTCTTTTCTAATCTGATGGCTCTTTAGCTATTTCTTCTACTGATAAAGCAGATCTCTTCGCTCAGACTTTCTCCCCCAATTCCACCTTAGACGATTCCGGTGCTGTTCGTCCACCACTTCCCCCCTCTGACTTCCTCTTGACTGACATTAAAATTTCTTCAGCTGATGTGTTCTCTGCCATTACTGGCCTCAATACTAAAAAGGCATACGGTCCTGATGGAGTCCCTCCTGTTGTCCTCAAAAACTGTGCTTCTGTGCTTACACCCTGCCTAGGTAAACTCTTTCACCTTTGTCTCTCATCTTGTACCTTTCCTTCTTGCTGGAAGTTTGCTCTCATTCATCCAGTCCCAAAGAAGGGTGACCACTCTCAACCCTCTAACTATCGTCCAATTGCTTCAACATCCTGTGTCTCAAAAGTTTTTGAGTCAATTCTTAGCAGAAAAATCTTAAAGCATCTTTCCTGTCACAACCTTCTTTCTGATCGTCAGTATAGGTTCCGTCAGGGACGCTCCACTGGCGATCTTCTCACCTACTTTTCAGACTCCTGGTCATCCTCCTTTCGGGACTTTGGCGAAAGCTTTGCCATTGTACTTGACATCTCAAAGGCTTTCGATCGAGTCTGGCATAAATCTTTAATTTCCCAACTGCCCTCCTACGGTTTCTATCCTTTTATCTGTGCCTTCATCTCTAGCTTCCTTTTTGGTCATTCTATAGCCGCTGTTGTAGACGGCCATCATTATTCTCCTTGACCTGTCAACAGTGGTGTTCTTCAGGGCTCTGTCCTATCATCAACTCTCATCCTTTTATTCATCAATGACCTTCTAAGCTGTACATGTAATCCTATCCACTTATATGCTGATATCCTGATGATTCCACCCTTCACCTTTCCATTCAATTTCCGCAATGTCCATCTCAGCAGTTACTTCAACAAAAAAGGGATGAGGCTATGGTACACCTAATATCTAACTTGGCTCATATCTCTGATTGGAGTAAAAATAATCTTATTATAATGCATCAAAAATTCAGTTCTTACACATATGAACTCAACAAAATCTTTCTCAGGATTACCCACCAATGTTTAATAATGTCCAGCTTAGTCCTGCATCATCCTTGAATAATGCTTGTGGTTTCATTCTCTCGGTATTTATTTTGGAAAGAACATATTACATCTCTTGTGAAATCTGCTTCCAAGAGATTAGGTGTGCTAAGCTGATTCCGAACTTTATTTACCCCTGCACAGTTGTTGACCTTGTACACGGGTTTTATTCGCCCATGTATGGAGTACAACTCTCATGTGTGGGGAGGTTCCCCACATGCAGCTCTTCTCAATACGGTGGAGTCAAAGGCTTTTTGTCTCATTAACTCTCCTCCTCTTACTGATTCCCTTCAACCTTTGTCTCTTCGCCACACTGTTGCATCTTCATCTCTCTTCTATCGCTACTTCAATGGTCACTGTTTCCCTGAACTGTCTGCTTGCATCCCTCCACCTCTATGACGGGCACGTAGTACCTGTCTGGCAACAAACTCTCATCCCTTTTCTGTCCAACTCTCTAATGCAAGAGTTAACTGTCATTCCCAGTCCTTCATTTATGCAACTGGTCAACTCTGGAACTGTCTTCCTGTGTCTGTATTCCCTACTTCCTATGATCTCAAGTCTTTCAAACGCAGTGTGTCCAGGCATCTAGAAATGAATGGATCTTGAATTTGTCTCTCTTTTGTATTGTTTTTGCTTTTTCTTGGAAGGAACAGTATGCGGGCCCATGGCCTTTGGTTCCTTCTTCCTTGCATTAAACACACACACACACACACACACACACACACACACACACACACACACACACACACACACACACACACACACACACACACACAAAATGATATTGACAGCATTATGTATCACTCTCCATTCGGCTAAAGCGACCATGCAGTATTAAATTTCAGCTTCAGAATTACATGATATAGTTAACAGTAATGAAAGTTACTGAAAGAGCCTTAACTATAAAAAGGAAACTACCACGACCTAAAGAAATACTTCTTAGAAATAGATTGGGAGAAAGGGCTTAGAGGACAGGATTTAAATGTTATATATAGAAAATTCTGTGAACTTTATGAAATAGGAGTTCAAAATACATCCCTCGGCATAAGGAAGCAGAAATGACAATAAGGAAATGGTTTAATAAAGAATGTAAAAATCAAAAGAAAAAAGACGTTGTGGAGTAGATACAGAAGATACAATTGTGAGAGGGCATATAACAACTATATATGAGCAAGAAACGAATACGCAAGAATGAGAGAAGCCCAAAAACTGTTTGAGGAGGACATATTAACAAAAGTAGTGATCAACTGAAGCTATTTTACTGCTACATCCGAAGCAAAACCAATGTAAAAGACAAAATACAGTTCATTATGGATGAAGGGATCCTCTATACACAAGAGAAAGATATTTGTGAAGCACTAAATAAGAATTTCCATTCAGTTTTTACAGAAGAGAATAATTTTGAGTGAGATGATACAGAACATGCATACTCAAACATGTTACCAGATATACAAATATCAGAAAATGAAATACAGGAGGAGTTAAGTAAATTAGACAAAGGAAAAGTAAATAGTCCTGATGAAATTTCGTGTTGGTTGCTACATGAATGTGCAAAGGAGTTAAGTAGACCATTATATTTAATATTTAAGGAATCCTTGGGTCCAGGTAAACTGCCTGATATTTGGAACGAAGCAAACATTGTCTCCTTATTCAAGAAAGGGAATAGACTAAATCCACTCAACTACAGACCTGTATCACTAATCAGTGTAGTAAGTAAGATATTGGAAAAGCTGATAAGAAAAGTTTGGGTAAACCATCTAGAAGAACACAGTATGATAACAGGAAGGCAATTTAGTTTCATAAAGGGAAAATCATGCATTACTAATCTATTAAGCTACTATGACAGAGTTGCAGAAACACTACAGAAAAGAGAAGGATGGGTGGACAGTATCTGTCTAGATTTCAAGAAAGCATTTGACAGAGTACTGCACCTAAGACTCTTATGGAAACTGTTCCATCAAGGAAAAAGGAAATGAGAACAGTACTAAGAGGAAACTACTCATCATGGAGGGAAGTGACTAACGGAGTTCCACAGGGCTCATTGTTGCCACCAATTATTTTTTTAGTGTACATAAATGACATTGCTAGTAATATTGGAAATGAAAGCTATTTGAATATGTTTGTGGATGATTCAAAAGTACAAAGGAGAATTACTAACACAGACTCTTGTAAAGAAGTACAAGAAGAATTAAACAAACTTCATGAATGGAGTAGTAAATGGCAAATGGAATTCAACGTCAACAAGTGTCTTGTAATCAAGTTTGGTAAAAGTGGGAAAAGACCAGATTGGGATTATAAACTAGGAATTAAAACTCTACGCATATCAGAAAGAGAGAAGGACTCAGGTGTGATTATCAATAACAGACTATCTCCAGCTTACCACATCAATGAGAAGGTACGGAACATGTATACACTGCTTGCAAATATGAGAATAGTGTTCACATACATAAATGAAGACGTGCTAAGGAAGATAACAACATCCTTCATCAGACCAACCCTGGAGTATGCATCAGTAGTCTGGTATCCCCATCTCAAGAAGCACATAGGTAAGATTGAAAAAGTTCAAAGGGTTGCTACAGGATGGGTACCAAGCTTAATGGATCTAACCTGTGAAGAAAGACTAGAAAAACTGAATCTGCCAACACTACAGGAGAGAAGGAAAAGAGGGGACGTGATTATGCTATATAAATGCATATCAGGGAAGGAGATCCTTGGGCTTACACTTTTAATCTTTCCTCTCCGTTGAGCTCCTCCAATCACAGCCATATTACCTTAACCTGTCCTGTCGCTCCAGTACAGCCTGTGGACCCTCCAAAGAAACGTCGACTGTGGCACTTCGGTGCTGCAGATTGGGAGGCCCTCAGGTAGGACTTCTTCGATTTCCCTGAAATGATTATTGCTTCCATGGCCGGGAGCCATCTGAGTGTGCCTTGTGCATTTTACGGAGGTTATTCTCTCGGGCATGGAAGCATACATTCCTTCTCATATCCTTTGACTAATGCAAAAAGCCTTGGTTTAATCACGCTTGTTCTAGTGCTGTCCGCGACAAGGAGAGGGCCAACCCACCCCTGAATCACATCTTTTTTATGTTTCTGCCTAGAATCATGCTAAGTCTGTTCTTCGCTTTGCTAAAAATAATATCATCCGTGGTGAATGCTCTCTACTCTCCAACTCGAATTCTTCTCGTTCCTTCTGGCTCCTTGCCAAAAGCCTTTCTAACAACTTTACCTCATCATTGTTCCCTCTTTTTTTTCTACTCTGATGGCTCTGTAGCTATGTCTTTTACTGATAAAGCAGATCTCTTTGCTGTTCCTCCATTGCTTTCCCCTCTATGACTTCCTCATGGCTGATATGAAAATTTCTTCAGCTGATGTATTTTCTACCATCACTGGCCTCAATACTATCAAGGCATATGGGCCTGATGGAGTCCCTCCTGTTGTCCTCAAAAACTGCTTCTGTGCTTGCACCCTGCCTAGGTAAACACTTTTGCCTTTGTCTGTCAACTTGTACCTTTCCTTCTTGCTGGAAGTTTGCTCTCATTCATCCAGTCCCAAAGAAGGGTGACCATTCCCAACCCTCTAACTATCATCCAAATGCTATAACATCCTGTGTCTCAAAAGTTTTCAAGTCAGTTCTTAAAAATTTTGTAAAGCATCTTTCCTGTCTCAACCTTCTTTCCGATCGTCAGTATGGGTTCCGTCAGGGACGCTCCACTGGTGATCTTGTCACCTACCTTTCAGACTCCTGTCATCCTCCTTTCGGGGCTTTGGTGAAAGCTTTGCCATTTCACTTGACATCTCAAAGGCTTTCGAACGAGTCTGGCATAAATCTTTAATTTCCAAACTGCCCTCTTACAGTTTCTATCCTTCTTTCTGTGTCTTCTCTGGCTTCCTCTCTGGTCGTTCTGTAGCTGCTGTTGTAGACGGCTAGTGTTCTTCTCTTAGATCTGTCAACACTGGTGTTTCTCAGGGCTCTGTCCTGTTACCAACTCTCTTCCTTTTATTCATCAGTGACCTTCCAAGCTGTACGATCGCCAAAATAAGTGATGACTCGCTTTTTTAAAGTTTGGTACAAACTCCCTTGGTCTGGCAACGTTCACTTGAATAAGAGTTAGGAGACGGAAACAATCTTTCCCTTCCCTGCAAACATTGTTTATGGTGTAAAAAAACTAATCTTGCCAAAATATTAGTTAAGTTCAGCGTTTATTTCTTTTTAGGCCGATAATAATAGTTAAGGAAGAAGCGACATCTGGCACGTTTCCACTCGTCGCACGATTCATGCCATCAGTGTTACCAATGTAGCAATTTTCCCACTAAATTTAAATGTTTTAAAAGCAATCTAGCTCGTAAAAACTTAAATATTTTCTTTGTATCTGACGTTGTTTTGAAGTCCTGTCTAGCATTGTTTTCCTTAATTTCTCTCAGTCTGGCTAACTTTTACTACTTCTGACACCAGTCTAGCGGATTTCTATGGTTTACCTTTGGCAACTAGTAGGCCTTACGTTAGTCAGTGTTATGTCACGGGAGGTGGTGGATGTCTCGGTCTTTGTTACGATCCCTCACTTTTTACACAATCCTTTTCGTATGAAATTCTCTACGTTGTCGCACTCTAGCTTTTGACTGTCAT
Source organism: Birgus latro (assembly GCA_018397915.1). Classification (NCBI taxonomy): domain Eukaryota; kingdom Metazoa; phylum Arthropoda; class Malacostraca; order Decapoda; family Coenobitidae; genus Birgus; species Birgus latro. The sequence goes on from JAGKTI010025728.1 coordinate 7,123, forward strand.
CCTCTCTCTGTTTAGTTCCCTCGTGAAACCGCTCTTCGTATTTTATTACATGTTGGATTTTCATCGTGAGAATAAATTGACCAATTGTCCTCCAGCAATTGCACTGGTTTCACTGAATACTGGCAGATTAATTGCTTCTTGATAGCAACATAGGTGGGTATGGGTTATTCTTGGGCACGTGCAGTAATTTGTCTTTCTTGGTCTTGTGTTGTGCTAAGAGGGTCTCCATTTGGCAAATTTTCTGTGGTTAACCTCTGTCTATATCGCTTATCTATCCATTAACTGTCCTCCTCGATGTTAAGTTGCCGGGATATCGGTCTTTCTGGAATATTTGCTAAATAAAGATCAATAATCTGCTTGCACTGACAGGTTATAGCATCGTTTTGACAATCCATCTTGCTGCAGCACTCACGGCCTCACGGGTTCTCCAGCGTAAACATCCTGCATAGAGATTTAAATGTGGATAATAATATATTTTTAGACGTTTATTTTTCCGAGTTGATGGTGTTCGTGATTTCGACATTACCATTATCTGTGTGATTTATTCTATGGGATACTATTTCTTCAGTATTGTTGATTCAGAATATAAAATATACAGTATGTGATGAGAGTTTCTCCGCATTTTAACCCTGAAACGGTTGAGTGATAGGCTGTGCTTTTCACATTCTTTCTTACTGCTAAGCCACAACGTTAGTATATTGTGGTTTCCTCTTCTGTAATGCGAGATATACATGGCAAAAATGCTTATGCAGTAATCCCTCCATTATCCGACATAATAGAGCCAAAGGCATGTCCGGATATTGGTTTTGTCCGGATATTGGTCCTTAAGCTCCAGCACTGGTTTTTCATGACCCTATCCTAACCTAACCTAAATCAGAAAACTACCTTCCTACCTCCCTACTGGACATGTATAGCACTCATTTAGGTCCCTTTTCACATAAATAATGCACATATAGCATGGATTTATTGAATTTTATCCAAAAGATAATGATTTAGAGGTGAGTGAGTCATAGGTGCTCAGAACTTGCCAGCATAGTATAAGTAAGTATCTGACATGGAAATCATCTTTTCTCACATTTTATGCACTAAATTATTGGATACAAAGCATCAAATACAGTAAATGATGTTAATTGCTACCAGAAAAATGGTTAGGTTAGGTTAGGTTAGGTTATGACCGGACATGAAATTCACTGCTTCCACCTTTTTCCTAGCTGGTGCACTTAAGAACCATGCATGAAAGAATTAAATTAAAAGCAGGAAATTATGATTAACACATTGTTAGATTAGGTTAGGTTAGGACTGGACATGAAATTAACTGCTTCCACCTTTTTTCCAGCTGTTTTACTTAAGAACCATGCATGGGAAAATTAAATTGCAAGCAGATAATTATGATTAACATTTAAGGTAATTTCTTAACACATTAACAGCATAATGAAAACAGGTTAGGCATGAAAATCTTTATGGTAACCATAGGTTAGGTTAGGTTAGGACATGAAATGAACTGCTTCCACATTTTTTCTAGCAGTTTTACTTAAGAACCATGCATGGGAAAATTAAATTGCAAGCAGGAAATTATGATTAACATTTAGGGTAATTTCTAAACACAGTAACAGCATGATGAAAACAGGTTTGGCATGAAAATCTTTATGGTAACCATAGGTTAGGTGAGGTTAGGTTAGGACCGGACATGAAATTCACATCTTCCTCCTTTTTTCTAGCTGTTTTACTTAAGAACCATGCATGGGAAAATTAAATTGCAAGCAGGAAATTATGATTAACATTTAGGGTAATTTTTTAACACATTAACAGCATGATGAAAACGGGTTAGGCATGAAAATCTTTATGGTAACCATAGGTTAGGTTAGGTTAGGACTGGACATGAAATTCACTGCTTCCACCTTTTTTCTAGCTGTTTTACTTAAGAACCATGCATGGAAAAATTAAATTGCAAGCAGGGAATTATGATTAACATTTAGGGTAATTTTTTAACACATTTACAGCATGATGAAAACAGGTTAGGCATGAAAATCTTTATGATGGTAACCATAGGTTAGGTTAGGTTAGGACCGGACATGAAATTAACTGCTTCCACCTTTTTTCTAGCTGTTTTACTTAAGAACCATGCATGGAAAAATTAAATTGCAAGCAGGAAATTATGATTAACATTTTTGGTAATCTTGTAACACATTTACAGCATGATGAAAACAGGTTAGGCATGAAAATCTTTATGGTAACCATAGGTTAGGTTAGGTTATGACCGAATATGAAATTTACTGGCTTCCACCTTTTTCCTAGCTAGTGCACTTAAGAACCATGCATGAAAAAAATAAATTGCAAGCAGGAAATTATGATTAACATTTTTGGTAATTTTTTAACACATTTACAGCATGATCAAAACAGGTTAGGCATGAAGTTAGGGTACTTACGAACAAGAAGCTGCCGTCCTGATGTAATAACCCACTCTATCATCTCAGATGCTGACAGGAAGACCTTGCACCTGACACACCTTTCCAGTTGAGAATCACCAGCACTTATCACCAACACTTTCCACAACGTTTTTTTTTTTTATAACTGGAATCACATCACTTCACTGCACTGTACATAACAGTAAATTCCATCATCACACACATGATGAAGAAGGTGAAGAGCAGTATCAAGCACTGTAGGAGGTAGGGTATCACCACAAAAGCAATCACTTCGGCCGCCATTGTCGGAGGTGTTCACGAGGCAGTAGCTGAGTGGGTAATGGCGACCAACAGACAGGCACCACGAGCGTAAACATAGCCGGTCGGCGCAGGCGGGAAATTCAAACTGACGCAGTCCCAAAAAATCGAAATTTTTTCGATTTTTTCCGAATTTTTTGGCATTTTGGGGGTTGGGCAGCCCACAATATCTGAATAGTGAGTATGTCCGAGTATTGGACGTCCGAATAATGGAGGGATTACTGTATATTGCTTTTTGGTGTTGTCTACCTAAATACTGCTCTTTCCTGTGTGCAATACAGGAAATATAACTAGGCTGCGGCAGTTGCTAGATACCACTTTTTGAGCAAAAGTTACTAGGAATCGGGTCATCATTTCTTTGGGTGATCTAGCCCCATCCGCTCGTACGCTGATAATTCCACCCTTCACTTTTCCGTTCGGTTCCCGCAACGTCCATATCAGCAGTTACTTCAACAAACAAGGAATGAGACTATGGCACACCTAATGTCTGACTTGGCTTGTATCTCTGACTGGGGTAAAAATAATCTTGTTGTTTTTATTGCATCAAAGACTGTTCTTACACCTATCAACCCGACAAAATCTTCCACAGAAGTACCCACTAATGTTGAAATATGTCCAGCTCGGTCCTGCATCATCCATGAACATTCTTAGGGTTTCATTGTTTCGGGATTTATCTTGGAAAGAACACATTGCATCTCTTGTGAAATCTGCTTCCAAGAGATTAGGTGTGCTAAGCTGACTCCGAACCTTCTTTACCCCTGCACAGTTGTTGACTTTGTACCCGGGTTTTTTTCGCCCCTGTCTGGAGTACAACTCTTGTGTGTGGAAGCTCCTCACATACAGCTCCTCTCAGTAAGGTGGAGTCAAAGGCTTTTCGTCTCATTAACTTTCCTCCTCTTACTACCCCCTTCAACCTCTGTCTCTTCATCACACTGTTACATCTTTATCTCTTTTCTGTCTTTACTCCAACAGTCACTGTTCCTCTGAACTGTCTGCTTGCATCCTCCACCTCTACGATGTGCACATAGCACCTGTCTAACAACAAACTCTTATCCCTTTTCTGTCCAGGTCTCTAATGCAAGAGTTAACCGTTACTCCCAGTCCGTCATTTATGCAAAAGGTTAGCTCTGGAACTGTCTCCTTCTGTCTGTATTTCCTACTTCCTATGATCTCCAGTCTTTCAGATGCTGTGTGTCCAGGCATCTCGAAACGAACAGATCTTGAATTTAGCTGTTTTTATATTGTTTTTGTTTTTTCTTGCAAGGAACAGTTTGTGGGTATATGGCCTTTGGTTCCTTCTTCCTTGCATTAAAAAAAAAAAAAAAGAAAATGAAAGGAGGATGCCAGTAATCTGGTTTATGGATTTTTTTTTTATTATTACTGTATTTGTTTTTCTCTCCTCTGTTCTGTTTTTTAAGAAAAAAAATAAGAAAAGAATCTGTGCTAGTAATTTTCCTTTGTATATTTACATCATCCGCAAACATATTTAGGTAGCTGTAGGTTGACGATTGGGGGAAACAACTCCTGGGGAAGCGAGTTCCGGAGAGATTCAGTTCGGGGAATAAAAGAACTCTGATAGGCAGAAGTTCTTCAATATGGCTGTGTGACATTTCAGTTATGAGCGCTACCAGATGCCCTTGTAGCACGAGGAAAGGCATCGAGAGGTGGCACAATAAACGCGACTTTGTCTGAGCATTTGCCATAAAAATATCTGTAAAATAATACTAGGGAGGCAACATTCCTTCTTACTTGTAGGGGGGTAATTTATTTATAATAACAGGGGTATTAATATTTCCAACAGCTTTGTTCTGAATTTTTAATTGTTTTAGTGCAACCTCTCCACGTCCATTCCACAAGGATGAGCAATATTCAAGCTGAGAGCGCGTGACTCATAAATTATTGCTAACTGCTTGTTGTGAAGATGTTATGGACTCTGTACAATAATCCAAGTTTGTTTGAGGCGGGTTTAGCAAGTCATCTGACACAAGAGGTCCAGCTGAGGGTGTCGTTAAGTGAGACCCCGAGAATTTCAGTACTTTTGGAGATGGGAATATTAATAGCATTGAAGGTATTATACAAATCTGCAATATCTGTCTGTTAGTAAGTTGTATATATTTGGTTTTACTAGCATTAAATGAGACAAGGTTGTTTTGTCCCCATTCATTGATCTTAGGTAGATCTTGGTGGCTGTACTGAATTGAGAGTTGGAGATATTAGACTTTGTAAATGGATGTTTGAGTGTGAATGATCTGTGAAAAGTTGAGTCATCTGCATATGAATGGATGAGGTTGTGGGTGACAGATATGAGATCATTAATATGAACCAGGAACAGGGTTGGCACCAAAAGTGATCTCTGTGGCATGCCGGCATTAATTGAGTGGAAACTGGAACATACGTCATCTACTTTTACTCTTATTTTTCTGTCACTGGGATGTGTGGAAAGCAGAGGAACAAAAGATGTTAGTCCATAGCAAGGGAGTTTGGACAGCAGGGAATGGTGCCACACTCTGTTGAAAGCTTTAGAAATATCAAGGGTTACCACATGAGTTTCTCCATGTTGGTCAGTTGATTGATCAGAGATTGAGTATGTCAATGGTGGATCTTTCATGACAAAAAACCATATTCTCTATCACTAATTAAGTTGTTGGATTCAGGATATTTAACTGTGTGCTTATTAATTATAATTTCAAAAACTTTACCAACCGAAGACATGACAGCTATTGGTCTGTAATCAGAGGGGTCAGAGAGCTACAAGAAGATTTAAATATGCTTCATGAATGGAACAATAAATGGCAAATGATATTTAATGTTGACAAGTGTCATGTAATTAAGTTTGGTAAAAGTGAGAAAAGACCAGATTGGGATTATAAGTTAGGAAGGTCAACCCTACACATATCAGAAAAAGAGAAGGACCTGGGAGTGATTGTCAGTATCAGACTGTATCTGGTTGACCACATCAGTGAGAAGGTACATAACATGTATACACTGCTTGCTAATATGAGAATAGCATTCACATATATAAAAGAAGACATGCTGAGAAAGATAATATCATTCATCAGATCAACCCTGGAATATGCATCAGTAGTCTGGATTCCATCTGAACAAACACATAGCTAAGATTGAAAAAGTACAAAGGGCAGCTACAAGATGGGTACTAAGCTTACTGGATCCAAGCTACAAAGAAAGACTAGAAAAATTTAATCTACTAACACTACAGGAGAGAAGGAAAAGAGGAGACATGATTATGCTATATAAATGCATCTCAGGAAAAGAGAAAATAGACATAAATGAATATACACTATAATCTATGGGGAAGCATCAGCATGAGAACACTACAAAAAACTACATTTTGAGAGGCGATAAAGATGTAAGAAAATTCAGTTTCCCATATAGGGCAATTGATCAGTGGAATGCACTACTGAATGAAGTAATGTGTGCCAAAACTATTCATAAATGATATGTATGATAAAAATGGTTTAATACATGGGACAGTATGAGCTTGACTCATTCCTGTAAAGATACAATTAGGTAAGAACAGTTAGGTAAGCACACACACCGCATCAGCGGCGAAAGGAAACCAGCCTATTGTGATTATAGAAATGAGTGCGTGAGTGGTGGTTCCGTCGGACATTAGTTTAAAAAAAAAGCGGGCCCTGGGATTAAGAGAGCAAGATACAGTGTAGAAAAGTTTCCATATGGTTGCATCATGGCGGAAAGCGACGGCGGTTTGTTTACGTCTGGCGAAAGTGAATTTGTGGGTTTCTCCGACGAAGATGCGAGAAATGGAAGTTCAAAATTGTATCAAATAAGAGTAGCAGGAGTAGAAAAAACGGCGGAGAAGAATGTCCAGGAATTGATGAAGGTATGGGTAGTAATTAGGGAGCTGCAAGAGAGGACCTTACAACAGGAGAGAGAGATCAAAGGTTTAAAGAACGATCTGGAAAAAGTTTACACACGCAGTGCAGAACAGGAAAGAGAAGTCACGGAATTAAAAACGAGCAACGAATCTGCCACAAAT
>JAGKTI010025729.1:0-13863 GCA_018397915.1 Birgus latro
CCTAACCTAACCTAACCTAACATTGTGTTAATCATAATTTCCTGCTTTTAATTTAATTCTTTCATGCATGGTTATTAAGTGCACTAGCTAGGAAAAAGGTGGAAGCAGTGAATTTCATGTCCGGTCATAACCTAACCTAACTTAACCTAACCTAACCTAACCTAACCTAACCATTTTTCTGGTAGCAATTAACATCATTTACTGTATTTGATGCTTTGTATCCAATAATTTAGTGCATAAAATGTGAGAAAAGATGATATCCATGTCCGATACTTACTTATACTATGCTGGCAAGTTCTGAGCTCCTATGACTCACTGACCTCTAAATCATCATTTTTTGGTTAAAATTCAATAAATTCATGCTATATGTGCATTATTTATGTGAAAAGGGACCTAAATAAGTGCTATACATGTCCACTAGGGAGGTAGGAAGGTAGTTTTGTGATTTAGGTTAGGTTAGGTTAGGGTCATGAAAAACCAGTGCTGGAGCTTCAGGACCAATATCCGGACAAAACCAATATTCGGACATGCCTTTGGCTCAATTACATCGGATATTGGAGGGATTACTGTATAAATATTTACAAGAAGGCGCACTGATGGAGCACGTCTGGCCTTCCTTACACATTTGTTTTCAGTGTTAGTAATAGTGATGTTGGTTGTCTGCTCATTGTTTTATACATATTGTTGCAGAAGAAACACTTACAAACAAAGTGAGACTACATTGAATAAAACAGCACAAAAAATAACATTGAAAATAAAGAGTATAAACATTTACGCAAACGACCTACAATTTTTAACATGTCGTACATTCTTGTATAGTATTGCTAGTATTCTATTCAACCTTATATCCATGTATCATTACAGAAAAGTCTGTAGTGAACAATTTTATACTAAAATGAATGATGTTGCACAGAAAATAAGGTCAGAAACTTGAAAAGAGTATAAACATCTGCGAATAACTATTCGCTGCCTGGCAACCCCTGATCGAGCTTGGGGTGTAGCGGGACGTACACGTGGGGCTGGCCAAAGTGTTAATATCATTAATTACAGACAGAGGATATCAGTAAATCTGGACAGGGGTGTGTTCCAAAATATTGCAAGTTTTTTCATCCAGCTGGTACCATAATTGAGGGAACTGGCAGATCAGCTTGGCACTAGTGAACCTTTAATTTTGTTAGATTTACAGCACTTTTAATAACAAAAAAGGAGAATATAATGAAAACTTCTGTATCAGGGCATAGAGAAAACACGACGGTTCCTGCTTGAATGGCTGTCTTTTCTGCACCGCTACATACCAGTAGGTGTGCTGGAGTCTACTCAGAGGCTCAATCAGAGGCCTCCAGCCTACCGGGGGAGAGACCACCTTGAGACTCTCATGTCATCACGAGCTTCATCTGACTGGATCAAAATCAGGTAAACTGCAACTGAAAGTCTTTATATCATTGAAAATGCATTAGTATTATGTCCTAAAGTAGGTTAACCCCATTATTATGATGATATGTTGTTGTTCATTCTTGCTGCTGCTAGACTTTTTCAGAGCCTTCTGGTAGTGAAGGGATTATTTAAGATAAGATCTAACCACCTCTAGTTTGCAGTATCTCTTTTAATGTGAATAAAGTCAACAGGAGCTAGTAGGTATGAAATTAATGTGATGCCAGTGGAGTGAAGGAGTTAAGAGTAGATCAGATGATGGTGTTTATGAAGGCTGATGTCCAGAAAAGTCTTAATCTCTGTTACCTTACACTACTGCTGCCATCATAACAGATCTAATTTTGCCACCCAGAACTTAAATTCCCAACTGAAGGGAGCAGGGAGTAGGCTGTAGCACCGGTTGATCAGAGTGGTACTCCTGAGGAGCATGAGAATGCTGGTGACTGGGAGAGCTGAAGCTCCAATTTCACTAGCCATCAGTATAAAGTAATTCCTCTGTTATCCAGACAACCACTACCTGGACCATCCATCAACTGGATGTTGTGATCCAGCTGTTCGAAACCATCATTCCTATATTTTTCCATAATATCCGATCATAATACGTCTAGGTTGAAATTATGATCACACAAAAATTTCTGCCCGGAAGGGTAGGAAACAGCCCAGTGGCGCCGCCTCGTCTGGCTGGGTAGTTTACTGAATGTCCAAAGAGACCCTCCCCTTCACTCGGTCAGATTTTCCGCACAGCAACTGTGTTATAAACAGCTCCTTCCGGACAGTTGCTATGGCAGTGCACAGGGTGGCTTTTGTGGTGGTTTCCTACCTGCTTCAGGCCTTGCTATTCCTTGCATGCCTCTTCCTAGGGTGTGTGATGATGACCCCCCACCAGGGAAAAGGAAGAGGGCAGTGCTGACATTGGAGAAGAAGCAGGAGATCCTGAGTAAGACTGATGCGAAATGGTCCAACCTGGCCTGTTCCACCCTAAACTACATAAGGAAGGCCCATGACAAACTCACCCAGTACACGGCAGACTTAAGTGAAAAGAACAGATGCAATACTGAATGGAGGGCTATGAGCTTGCCCCAGCATGCTGATGTCGACTGTTTGACATCGATCTGGTATCACCAACAACAGGTTGCAGGTGTGCTAGTGGGAGACACTGAGTTGAAGGTCGCTCCCAAGAAGTTCGCCCACCTTCACAACGTCCCAGACTTTGAGGCATCCGAAGGGTGGCAGTTTAGGTTCAAGCTTCGACATGGCCTTACAAGTCGTAATACCCATGGCGAAGCTCTGGATGCTAATGAGGAGGGATTGGTGGAATTTCACCAGAATTTGTTAGTGTTGATTGAGGAGGACCTCCCTCTTGGTCAAGTCTATAATGCTAACAAAACTGGCCTCTTCTACTGCTCATTGCCCACAAACACCCTGGTAGATGAGAAGAAGTATGCACCTGGCCACAAGTTGTCCAAGCAACAGGTAACTGCTTGGTGCTGTGCTAATGCTAATGGGATGCACCGGTGGAAGCCTGTTATTATTGGTCAGGCAAAACAGCCCCGTTGCCTTCGTGGGCTAATGGATGTCCTTCCTGTTGTGTGGCACCAGTCTGTGAAGGCCTGGTTTACCTCAAAGATCTTCACAGATTGGTTCCACAGGCATTTTGCCAAGGAGTTCATCCGTTATCAAAGAGAGGAGCTTGGAATCCTCATGACCAGGTAAAGACTCTTCTTCGCCTGGACAATGCCCCCTCGCATCCCTCCAAGAAAGAATTGGTTGCAGATGACGGTCACATATGGTGCATGTTTTAGCCACCTAATACCACTGCTATGATTCAACCAATGGACCAAGGTGTTATCGTGGCCACGAAGAGGCTGTATCGACGGAGGTTCCTGGATGAGGTGATGGTCGTTCTCAAGGACAAGGATGAGCAGAGTAAGGGGCTGGACATGAGAGGGTAGAAGACACTGTAAAACGTGTGGCACTACAATCTCAAGTCTGTAGTGTACAACTGGCGAGTACATGGAAGTTTGCGAAAACCCTTAAAAGTGGTTGGTCTCGTCTCCTTCAGGGACACGAGAGCAGACATGACTTTCTGGATTTTCACGTGGACGACTTCCACATTCGCCTTTGTAACACAGGCAAGGCTGTGGATGTCGATGACATGTGGGAGTGGTTTGACGATAATGGGGATGATCCCAGCTTTCAGGTTATGTCTGACATTGAGATCACCACTTCTGTTGCTGCTGCCCGGCCAGAAGAGAATAATGAGGATGACGTGGACGACCTCAAGAACTGCAGTATTCCAGCCAACCCCTGCCTGAGCACATTCTGGGCACACCTCAAGCTGGTGATTGAGTATGCCAAGCACCCGGATTGTGACAGAGAGATGGTGCCTCTTTGCCTTGCGGAGGATCTGCGTTCTGCGCAGTGGAGTGTCATCTATTGCCAGTCGAAGATCGACTCCTCTTTCAGGCCTCTGACCCCCCTCCCACTCCAGTCCACCTCTTCTCTGCCACCATTACAGCATCAGACCACACCTTCAATGACAGAACCTCAACCTAGCACGTCATCAGCCGTTGTGTCTCCTCTGGACAAGAGTTTACAGCTGTGTTCAGAGTCACCTGAAGTAGGTAGTCCATCACCATGTCCCACAGCCACTCCCCTGGGCTGACTGCCAGAGATCCTTCTTGACTATGACCCCAACTAAGCTCTTCAGACTATGCCACTAGACCACATGGGATGTACTGTGCAGTGCAATAGCTTTCCCAGCTGCATGTACAACAGTCAGAATTAAGGAGTTAGCAGGCTATTCAGCACGACACCCAGCAAGGAATCGTGAGTGTTTACACTGATATTATTGTAGCTTACTGAACTGTATCATGATTTTATTCTACTTTACCATAATTTTATTACATTTTACCATAATGGTTTGTGTGCCCACTGCATTTTTCTCACGTAACCGGTTTTCTCATGTCACTGCGGGGTATGGCCCTGCAGTGGTGATTGCTTGTCTGTGGTTAGTGGATCTGCTTGACCAAGGTAATTGATTGGCTGTGATTTCTAAGTCTGCTTGACCAGATAGTGTTAAACAACAGGAACAAGTGTTGTACAGTATGATGTACTGTAGTGGCCTTTTGCACTGGCTTTCAAAGTTAGTTTATGTACGAATGGAGGCCAAGGATGAAGTCCATTATTCGTTTGGAGCCATTACACAGACGTGCCTTTGGCTCCATTACATTGGATAATCGAGGGATTCCTGTATCTTGACTATCTCCTTTTGTTGACCCTTTCAGTGTGAAATTAACATGGAAAGTAGGCCAGCATGCTCTCCCACACTTTTCTCTATGTATGCTTTACACAGTGCTGGGCAGGTGCACAAGGACTTGCACAAAGCGCAATTGCACACCCTTGTGCTCCGGTGAATAACGTTTGCGTGTTGTGCACGACACAAGACCATGCACAATATTGCACTTTTGCATATGCAAAGGCAGATGCGCAAGCGCAAATTTAATTGCGTTTGCACAAGTGAATTTGCGCTTGCGCATCTGTTCTGTGCGCAATCCACAGGACACGTGGTCTTGGGAGCTGCCCACATGGCTGGACAAGGGATGAGAGAGGCCTGGGTGGGTCGCAAGGGCTGGATTGTTGGGGGGGAGGTGGGAGGGTAGCAGCATTTCTTTAAATGCTTCAACAGAGGTAATGTATTTTAATATTTTTTTGAATTAATATTATTCATAAAAATAATAAATTAAAAATACATTATTTATTAAGAGTATCATATGCAGTTCCTTACAAAAGTCATTAAAACATATTTAAATCAAAATTTAATATCCACAGCCTAATAATTTATTAAGCTGTGGATATTTGATTTAAATAATATGTTTTAATGATTTTTATAAAGAATTGCATATGGTACTGTATATCTCTATTAAATTATTAAATAAAATGTCTTGAGCAAATGCAGATAAAAGTAAACCTGGCAACATCACAGTCTTTGTTTCCCTGTCCCTCTCCGCTTCTCTCACTCCTCTGTATGAACTTCCACAAGTTAACAATGCCTTGCTCCAGTCCTACTGCCTTAATCACTTAGTGTGTGTGAAGTGAATCATTTTATTTCACAGTAAATAATTTCAATTTAATTTGTCAGTAATGGATGCCCCCAGTACCAGGAGTACAGGCTGTACTGCCCAGTCTTGGCAGCCAGGTGCAGTGTGTGAAATTCAAATGACCGAGAGAGTTGAAATAAATGAATTACTTGAGAGAGGCATGTAGAAACAGACTGACAAACGAAGTGAAGGATCGTTGTGGTGTGGATGTGGATGTGATAGGAAGCATTAAGAGAAACACATTAAGGTGGTTTGGCCATATGGAGAGGATGGAGAGTAATGAGGAGAGTGTATGTGAGTGAGAGGGAGGCCAAGGATGAGATGGAGGGATAGAGTGGAGAGGTATATGAGAGAAGGGAGGTGTGAGCTGGGAGCAGAGCAGTGAAATGGCGGGGGACAGGGTGACATGGAGGCGATTTGTTGTGGCCAGTGGCCACTCCTTTCGGGATTAAGGCGTCTGGCAATAGATATATAGAATAATAATAAATAAAAGTAAGTAAGTATGCTATCTATCTATCTATTGCCAGACGCCTTAATCCCGAACGGGGTGGCCACAAACAAATCGCCTCCATGTCACTCTGTCCCCTGCCATTTCACTATTAAATTTATTTATTTAAATATCTTAATATTTTACGGTAATTCCAACAAATATATGCAAATGGTTTGCGCTAGCCCTTTGCAACATTGCACAAGCTAAATATTAGATTGCGCAACTGCACAAATTACAGATATTAGAAAATAATAATAATAAAAAAATGTAAGTAAATAAGTACAGTAGCTACACTCAACCCTCGGTTATCACGCCTAATTGGTGCCGCTATGTCTGTGCCGCCGAAAACGCGATAGCCGAATTGAAGAACTTATGGTAATAATTATAATTGGTCCCACGACCTCAATATTTACCCATAAGATACCCTTTTTGTACCACATAATAACATATAATAGTCTAAAAATGAGCTTGCAAATTAAAAATATACTACTGTATCTACCTATCTATTGCCAGATGCCATAATCCCTTGTTTTACGGGGAGGGTTAATAAAAAACAGAACCTAATATCCCCTTTGATGGCCGTCTAGCGTCACGCATATTTGGCCAGGAATTAGTTTCGGTGCCCATTAAAAAATAATAATAATAATAATAGTAATAAAGCCATTAGTCATCAATAATAAAGGGGAAAAAAAAAAAAAGCTATAAAGAAGTCGTCAGAAAGGACTGATTGTTTCGGGACAATTCATCGGCAAGTCGAATTCCCCAACATTAATGAAGACCGCTATGGGTGATCTTTCTATCTATCTATTGCCAGATGCCATAATCTCGTAAGGGGTGGCCATTTAACTTTGAGTTATTTGTTTTACGGGGAGGGTTAATAAAAAACAGAACTTAATATCCCTTTTTGATGGCCGTCTAGCATCTCGTATATTTCGCCAGGAATAAGTTTCGGTGTCCATTGAAAAAAAAAAATGCAGTGTGAAACTATTTTTGAGTCATTAGTCATCAACAATAAAGGAAAAAAATAAAAGCTATAAAGAAGTCGTCAGCAAGGACTAATGGTTTTGGGACAATTCACCGTCAAGTCAGATTCGCCTTCACAAAAATAAGACAATTTGCCGTCATTAATGAAGACAACTATTAATTGCCAGATGCCATAATCCCGTAAGAGGTGGCCATTTGACTATGAGTTATTTGGCCATTATAATATCACAAAAAAGGTTATTGTTCTTACTCTCATTGTTCACTTCTGAGGACAAGCACTTGAATGGCTTGGCGGGCGATGCAGGAAACTTGGTCAGGGGGCCAGTCAGCGCTCGGCTGGCGCTGACGTCACGCGACCAATCACCAAGTGAATCTGTTGTTGGCTGGGTGGAGTGCCGGAGCCCGGCCATTTTTAAATTTTTTACTACTTCTGGTGCGTGATAGCATGCATTTAGTACGCAATAAAGGTATTTGGGTATTTTTTTTTTTATACAGGCACGATAGCGATAAAATGCTATAGCGGAACCTGCGTTAGCCGAGGGTTAAGTGTATGCTAAGTTAGGTAAATACCTCAATATTTTACAGTAATTCTCACAAATATATGCAAATGGTTTGCGCTTGCTCTTTACGACATTGTGTAAGCTAAATATTAGTCAGATTGCGCACTTGCGCTTGCACAAGGTAGTGAAATGTGGATTGCACTTGCGCAAGGTTCTTTTTTGTTTGTGCCGCCCACCACTGGCTTTACATACCATGCAACACATCCCACTGTGTCACAGGGGTTGATGCCAGCAAGGGCACGTGGCCAGAAAACTTCACCTCCGTTACTTAATGGTGGACTTGGGGAGAGGTGTGATCCAGGCATTGCCAACTTTGTTTTGGGGACTGGGATGGGATGGGACTCAGATCTGCACCAAAGGGTATAGCATTGCGGTTCCCAGGCTGCCACTTCTGCCCTATAGAGAGGGGCCTGAACCTAGGAGCAGCACCCCAGAAGGTTGCCCTGTCAGTAGGTGCATATGGGGGGGGGGGGGGGCAGTTACAGTGTCATGGCACACTTGGAGGGTGTCCCTGCAGTTGTCCTGGCAGGGTGCCCCGAGGCCACTGTCAGCCACTGGCCACGACTGGTGGGCTATGGGTCCTAGGTATCATGCTTAGACTTGGGACTACGCAGGTGGGCAGGGTCTGTTGTCTGTCTCTCCCTTTATTTCATTTTCTTCTGACATAACAGAAAGTGAGAAAAAGCAGAGCAAGCCTGAGAAAACTAAATCACCCAAAGGATGGAATGTGCGTAGTCTGAAGGGTAGAGTGGGTGAAGTAGTTGAGGCTATGAGTAGGAGGTGGTGGATGTTGGTTGTGTTCAGGAAGTTAGGTAGAGGGGGGGATCAGCCAGAATGATTGCTGGTTGGGATTATAGGTATAAGTTACTCTGACAAGGAAGTCTATCTATCTATAGCCCAACACCCTAATCCCGCAAAGGGTGGCCGCAGACAAAATGCCTCCAAGTCACTCTGTCACTCACCATTTGCCTACCCTCCCCCCAGCTCACTCCCCCCTCCCTCATATACCTCTCAACTCCATCCCTCCACCTCATCCTTGGTCTTCTCCTCCCTCCACCTCACCTGCATACACCCTCTTAGTCAGTCTTTCATTCTTTATTCTCTCCACATGTCCAAACCACCTCAGTGTAATTCTCCTAATCTTCTCATCCACATCCACCCCACAACATTCCTTCACTTCTTCATTCGTCAACCTCTCCTTCCATGTCGCTCCACATGCTCCTTTCAAGTAACTCATTTCCACAGGTCTCACTCTTGACTTGTTACCCTCTAGCAAGGTCCATGCCTCGCTTCCATACGTCAAGGTAGGGATCACAATACTATCGTGCAGTGACTTCTTGACTTCCATACTCACCTCCCTGTTTCTCATCACTGCTTTCAGTGAACCAACAACCTTCCTTCCCTGCTGTACCCTTTCAAGCATTTCATCCCCAAAACTTCCATCCTTACTCATCACACTACCCAAGTACTTGAATGCATTCACATTCTCCATATCTTCACCATCCAACCTCACTGTGCATTTTGTGACTTCATTCCTTTCAAACACCATAACTTTACTCTTGTTTACAATTAGTTTCAGATACCTCTTCTTACACACTGTCCCAAATTCATTCACCAAACTTTGCAACTCCCATTCATCTTCACTCAACAATACTGTATCATCAGCAAACAACAACACCAGAATCTTCCACATCTCACCCTCGCTCATTAGAGCCACCCCCACATCCACTGCCCTACCTTGCACCTTTACGACCCCATCCATGTATATATTAAACAGCCATGGCGACATCACACAACCTTGTTTCAGTCCCACATTCAGATCAAAGAACTCACTCAGCTCACCATCTACTCACATAGTAGCCCTAGCTCCTTCGTACATACTCTTCACAGCACTCAACAGCTTCCCCTCCACTCTAAATATTCTTAATACCTTCCACATACCTTGCCTATCTATTCTGTCATAAGCTTTCTCCAAGTCCATGAAAGCAGCATACACTTTCTTTCCCTTCTCTAGATACTTCTCCACTAAACATCTTAGAACAAATATCTGATCTACACACCCTTTTCCCTTCCTAAATCCCCCTTGTTCTTCTCCAACTAGCTCCTCTGTTATATGCCTGACCCTATCAATAGGTATTCTACCATATATTTTTCCAGTCACACTAAGAAGACAAATACCCCTGTGGTTACCACATACTTCTCTCTCCCCTTTTCCTTTGTATAAAGGAACAGTTATACCTGATTTCCAGTCCTCTGGAACTCTTCCCTCTTCCCAAGCCAATCTACACAACTTCCATATCCACTCCATAACAATTTCGTCCCCATACTTCAGCATTTCACCACACACTCCATCATTTCCTGGGGCGTTTCCCATCTTGATCTTCTTCATTGCTTCCACTACTTCCGCCCTACTGATCTCTTCCTCCCTCCTCTTACCTCTTCTTCTCCCAGCCATTCTCTAGTCATTCATACTCGCACTGCTCTCACTCTCTACATTCAACAAATCCTTAAAATGCTCCTTCCATCTCCTCAATTTCTCTCTCTTCTCCACCAGCAGTCTATTATTCCCATCTTTCACTCCCCTTCTATATCCACTTTCACACTGTCTTACTTTCTTTACCTCCTTCCAAAATAATTTCTTACTTTCCCTTCATTTTACACTCAGAGTCCTCCCAAACTCTTCATCCACTTTCTTCTTACTCTCCTTCACCAATCTCTTCACCTTCCTTCTCCAGCTCACATATACCTCTCTCTTCTCTCTCTCTCCTCTGCTCACTAGCCATTCACTATATGCCTTCTTCTTTTGTTTCATAGCTCGTTTCAACTCATCATTCCACCATGCTGTCCCTTGCACACCCCTGCATCTCCTCCTCACTCCACAAACCACCTCACACACTGTGCCTATCTCTTCCATGAAAATCTTACATACATCTTCCACCCTTTCTATCTGCTCTAACTCATACCTTCCCACTCTTTCTTCCACTATGCTCATATACTCTGCAATTTTCTCACTATCTTGCAACTTCTCCACTCTTCTCACAGGAGCTATTTCCTCCTGTCTTCCCCTTTGTCTCTTCACCCACTTTCTTTGCAGCCTTACCTTGGCCATCACTAAGTGATGATCTGAGATTCCATTCCCCCACCCTCTCCACACTCTTGCATCCAACACTTGTTTTCTCATTCGTTCATCCATACACACGTAATCTGTCACTGCCTTTCATTCAACAAGTTCACTGTCCATCCTCCTCATGACTCTCCATGTATACCTGTTGATCATCTTATGCCAAAAGCAGGTGTTGGCTATTACCAACCCCTTACCAGCACAGATGTCCACCAAAGCACTACCATTCCCATCCACCTCAGCTGGCACACCAACCACTCCATCCACTCGTACATTCCCAACTTTGCCATTCATGTCTCCAATAAAAAACACTCTCTCGCTCCTCTCAAAGCTGTCCATACATGCTTCTACACTTGCCCAAAACCCATCTTTCACTCTTGCCACTCGGTACTCTGTCGGCACATATGCACATACAATTGCCCAAGCTTGTATACCTACTTTCATCTTCACCCATACAGTCCTTGCACCCACTGTTCCATACTCTCTTATATTCTCCTTCCACTTCTTGGTTATCATCATACTCCCTCTCTTGCCCTCTCATTCTCATTAACTCCCACACATATTCCTAAACCATATTCCCATTCTCTCACCCTTTCGCCTTTCCATTTAGTTTCAGTCTATCTGCATACATCCACTCTTGCATCCTCAAGCACCTGAAAAATATCTCTTTCACTTCATCATTCACTCTTCTCACATTCCATTCCCCACCCTTTGAATATCCTTTGTCCGTTCCTTAGTCGTCAACATATGGTCCGTCCTGGTCTGAGGCACTTTATTGGCTTGTTTAGTTAGTTCTTTTTATGGGGTGGGGCACCAACCCACCACCAACCCTTTTAGTCGCCTCATACAACAGGCAGGGATACTGGGGGAATATTCTTGAAACCCCCCTACCCCCAGGGGAAGTCCAGATGGTTATGGTGGTATGAGTTTGCTGGTTAAGGAAAAATGGGTGGAATATGTCATGAATTTAATAAGGGTGAATGAAAGGATTATAGCAGTGAAAACTTTGTTTGGTAGGCTTACGATTTCATTTATATTGGTGTACGTTCCACAAGCTGGCTTGGATGATATAGAAAACGATAAATTCTGAGACGACTTAATACGTGTAGTAAATGGTATGGGGGATGAGATTGTAGTAGATCTCAGCAGGACAGTATCAAAGAATACATTTACAGAATTCCCAAGTTCCCCTAATAAATGTTGTATCCAGTGGTGTATTTTTGATTTCCTTCTTTTACCATCACACTGTTTTTTGTTAGTTTAAGAGATACCATTTTTACTGAAGGGATTAATTAAATCTTATAACTCCAACAGGTAGGTAAGCTTCTCTTACACTGAATGTAGCCTCAGAAAGTAGCAGGATTAAAACAAAAATAGTTAACCCGTGGACTGCGAGCCACAGCTTAGACTGGGAAGCGTCGCATTGCGAGCCACAGCTTAGGCTGTGCTGGCTGTGCATCACCGCTGACTACTCCACCCCTATGCCAACTTAACCTGCCACGTGCCGATTGATCTGGGACCTTCATTCCACCCCAGTGCCAGCCTTATTTATTTTTTTTTTTTCTAGATAGGTTAGAAATGATGAGAAAACATGGAGAACAACCATAAAAGTACTCACAGAAGCCATTTAGGTCAATATTGTGGTAGATTCTCCCTGAGCAGGTGGCCCGTAGACTTCAATGCCAGCCGCCGCCACAGAGTGAAAGGAGGCAGAAGCTCTGCATTTTCTTCATCAGTAACTATGCTATTTGAGCCAAGAACACTCTTGTTGGGTATACAGATGATATAGGAAGTATCCCCAAGCACATTTATGTCCATTGCCACATTATGACAAGCAAGTGAATGAGATGAATTCCCTATATAATGTTCGTAATAGTTCTTATTCTATGTTTCTGACATAGAAAGTCTGTGCCCACACGTATTATACTGTACGTTATATTTGTTTTCCACATGACTTATAATTCTTTTCATAGTCTACACACTCCTGGTGTTTTTTCTCGCACACTCAACACACTACTGTTCTCTTTTCTTGCATGGAAAGATATTCACGCTGTGTCATTTCACTTACTATATTTTCTCGCACACTCAACACACTACCGTTCTCTTTTCTCACATGGGAAGATATTCATGCATTTCGCTTAGTATATTTTCTCGCACACACACACATACATAAGTAATTTATTTTACTTCATTTACTATTGTAATATCACTAACAGTAGTTTCTTATCATATAACACTTACGTATGAGATACTGTAATTATCATTACTTATTATTTACAATTACAGTAAGACCTCACTATATCGGACTAATTGGGGCTCAGGCCAGTCCAAAATATGCGATTTTCCGATAAAAGCGACATCCGAACTTACCCCTGCTAATCCGGACTTTTTCCAATATATCAGACATTAGTCCGGATTGCATCGGTAGTTTTCACCACCATTGCAGTATTGTACTGTGTTATACCTTCACTACATTAATCAAATGGCATAATAATACTGTACTGTGCACTGAAAAACATGTCTTTTACTTGTCTTATTGTGGTGAACATAGCTGAAGTTGTCAGGCAGTCCAGACTGCTTTCTGGCTATATCAGACTTTTTCCGATATATAGGAGTTTAGTCCGGTAGCTCCTCGAGTCCGTTAAAAGCGAATTCCGGCGTACTGAAGTCCTCTATATCGAGGTTTTACTGTATATACATTTCACTTGCATCTCTCTCTCTCTCTCTCTCTCTCTCTCTCATATTGTTTTGAGAGCATCACAGTCGTCATCCTTGCAATATTTCACAAGGCTTTGAAAAATATATACATTATTCTGTCCAAGGCAAATGAAATGGAAGACCAGACAGAGGAAGGCGCTGTGTGTGTGGGGGGGGGGGGAGGGGGGAACATATACTGGTGTGTGGTAAGGAATGGGGAATCACTTTCTCCATCATAGGGCACCTCAAGGAGAGTCAATCTCGTGCTGGGCTAAGCTGCGATGTACCATGATCCTCACTAACTTACTGTCAGACTGACGTGGCACTTGTGCTCTCCCACACAGGCCCAGGTGTGCGGTGATGACTCATACCTGGTGGGTGAGGCCTAGAGAAGTGCGGGAATATTCCTGCCGATTTTTTGACGTGTAATTTGAATTTTCAAATTTTTCCAAGTACCCTACTGTATTTCAAATTGCCCGC